>VZRZ01002954.1:109057-132638 GCA_013398175.1 Climacteris rufus
TCTTTCCAGGCACTCGTTTCTCCGGCTGTTAATGTGGTTTAGGGAAAAACAAAGCAGATAATATTAAGAACTTCCACTCAAAACTAACAGACTATGTATTTTGACAATTTGACTAAGCACACCATGATAACGCTGTGCCCAAAACGCTCTTTGTTTTCAAATAACTAAGTAAAAAAACAACAAATAAAGAGCCAAAAGAAAAACAGACAAACAAAACCCCAAAAAACAACAAAGGAGCTCCCCACCCCAAACCCTCCCCCCAAAGAAAAGCTAAAACAGAAATAAACAGCAAACAACCAAACAACCCCCCTTATCTGAGATCTGTGTGGTAATCCTGAAAGACTTGGGAATGTCTCCATCCTCACTTGACTGGAGGAGTGCTGGAGAAATGTGTGTATATACGTGATGACGTATATACAGACAGGCACAGCCAAAGACGAATATATATTAAATCGTTTCAGAAAAGAAGACAGGTTTGGAGAGAAAAAATAAGTATTGTGACATATTTCAGTACTCAGAATATGACAGGAAACTAAAGGGAATGGTACAGGTATTGTACAAGAAAGTTTATTCAGATTCTCTCTCCTGTACCAGGAATAGAACATGATCCCAGTGTACCTGTCTATTCTCTCATCCTACCCATGGGTTTGCACCGCCAAATCCTGAACTGAGTAGTTATGTCTCACCCGACTTCAGTAAGTGATGGCAACACATACCAGCTGTCTCTCCTCACGTATTGCCCTCCCTTCCTGCCAATTCTTTGATCTTTTTGGGAAGCCCTGCGTTATTTGGCCGATTGTTCTGTCTTTCAATGCTAAGTCATGATGATTTACCATCCTTTCCAGTCTCATGAACTTTGCACTGTTCTTACTCCTGGTAGTTGCTTCCCATTAGTCAACCTTCCATTAACCTTAAGATGTCTTACCTGTGTTTGTTGTTTCTATTAAGCTACTTAGGCATCTCTCCCTAATTTAATTCTCTGTATTCTAATATATAACTTAAAAGAAATATGACTGTTTATAAACAGGCATTGTATGGAACTTCTTTGTTGCCTACATCATGTTGCTGGAAAGGCTCATATAAAAAAGAAAATTACCATGAGGGACCACCAGGTTCATTGCTATTTAAGGATATCACAATGGTATTTACTATTTAAAAAATCTGGACCCAAGTGGATGTGTAGTGCTTTTTAAAGTAAAAGCTTATAGCTGTTGCTGCTAAGTAAAAGAAAACACTGTAAACCAGTGTCTCTGGGGAATTGTACAGGATGCATGTGCTGTCTGAGCTGCTATGTATTAGCATAAATCTATGGGTTAAATCTTTATTTGTAATTTGAAGTTTGCTGAAAACCTTCTAAAGTGAGACCAGGAAGAAGATGCACAATTATTTTTGTTTTGCATAATGAGCCTGGCTAAGTAGAAGGTCACCTCAAAGTAGAATTTTTCAAGGATACCAACATTTCCTTATCCTATACTGTGTGTCTGATATAATAGCTGGGTCTCGAGATGTCTGCTTCATTAATTGAAGGTCATATTAGCATGAATGGGTCTAGCCTTGGCTGATAGCTACCATTTCAATTTAACACTGGTTTTCTTATAAAGTAGAAATACGTGTTTTTCTACAAGAGTTGCTCTTCATAATGCAATCTCATCAAATCTAATGCAGAATGGTACATTTACATATATCAATAATTTAATCCTCCACTATTTTAAATAATTAGCATAAATGAATAGAAATCAAATCCACATGTGATAGCAAATATATAATGTCATGTGTGTATGTATACAAAACATCACATGACACTGTTCCTACAGTGAATTAAGGCTTTGTTTATCTTAAACAATAAAAAATCAATTGGATTATAACACAGAGCTTCAGTGAAGGTTTCCAGGATCTTAGAAATTAATGCAGTGTTCATGAATATGGAAAAGGTTTCCTTGCGGGATTCAGAAATGAGGTGACAGTGCAGCAGCTGGCCAACAAATCCATGTGACTATTGGTACAAGGGTATAAATATCACCCACTGCTGCAAGCACGAGTTAAAGATGTGGCATAGACAATCAGTTTTTAAGTTGTCTCCTGTGCAAAAGAACTGTTGACTCAATCAAGAAAGACAAAAAGAAAATCTATTGCTAAGGCTTTATTGTGGGGCCAGAGCGTTTCTCTGGAGCTGCTGGTGCTGGCTGCTGTCAGGAGCAGGACCCTTGCCTCAGTGATTCATTGCCCCTAATCAGGTCAGCTGTTCCTTGCAAACCCAAAACTAGCACTTACTGGATACTTAGGGTTTATTTTAGCATTGAGAAGTGTTCTGACAAAGGAGTGTGACTCAGGTTCCTAACAGCTGTAGATTCTAGTAGCAAGAAGTTAGGTGCATTTTAAAAGTATTTATTGCTAATGGAAAACAGAGTGTTTTGAAATTAATCTCAGTTAAAAAAAAATAAAACCATGATCTCAAATCAAGGTTCTCTGCAACTGTGCAAATGCTGTCCAGCATAATTGGCTAGAATTGTTATCTTAGGTGTTAAAAATATCAGTCACCTCAGAAAAGCTGTTATCAGGTGTGCAAACTAGTTTGCATATAAAATAGCACCTGACAGGTCCCAAAATTAAAACTGCCTGGGTCCATGTGGCTCTCTTAATCCTACTCCACCAGAGACCCCTGTCTGAAAGGTGTCTCTTTACTGATTTGGGACATAATGGAGAATTAGATTAATGATAGCTGGGACAGTAGCATGAGATAGCATGTTAGGAAAAGGAGATATTACAGCTGTCTTTGTGTGAGCATCAGTACATGGCTCTGGGAGGGTTTTATGCCACAAGCTGGATTTCTTGTAAAATCTTGTCAGAACAATTGGCATTCTTGGTCAAGGGTTTGGGTTGGGGTTTTTCTGAATTTGAATGAGAATAAATTATGCCAGTATAGTTAACATTTGTTTAGAGAGAAGAATTTGTAGCCCTACTGGAGAATGCTGAGCAAGGAAACAATTCTGAAGGCATGCTCTCTGTTTTTGAGTAATTGGCCAGCAGGATCCCAAGGCAATTTGCTTCTTATAGAATCTTCCCTGTGAAACTCTTTGCTGAAATATGTGGATACCTGAGATGTGTCACCCTGAAAAAAATCAACATAGGACTTCCTGCAATTTAATTTTGTACACATCAACACATTTCTTGATTAGACTTCAAGCTTTCAAAAAGGATGTCAGTGCTTTCCTGCAGTAAAATTAGGACTTAAATCTTCATCCAGTTGCTTTTTCTCACAGCACAACTCTCTGTGGACAGGAGCAGACAATCTGCACATGCTTTGTTCTCTATCCACATCCCTGGCATATGTTCAGTGACATTGTATAGACCAAAACATTTGTGCAAGCTCTGGTTTTCCAAATGCTGTCAGGTCAGAAAAATGGCTGACTAAGCTCAGGTCAGGACTTATTTTTCACAGTTGTTGGGGTTTGTTTTGTGGCTGTTGTTTTGTTGGGTTTTTTTAAATTTTATTTTAATAATAAGTTAGAAGAAGAAAAGCCTCATTACAATCACAATATGTGCCGTGCATACACCTATGGGAGAACACTGTTCTGAATTACCTGTCACTTGTAGGCAGCACCTATCACTTCAGAGTTACAGCAAAGGAGAAATAGAAAGCTGCCTTCTCTGCTCCCAGGTACTGTTCTATTCTGCAGTGTCATGGTGAAATATTAATTACATTTATCAGAACAGGATTAAACGTGGAATGAATTATTAATTATTTGGCACTGGGATAGATTAAAGTTTTGTCCGGGGTTTATGTATTCATTAATTACTTGTTAAATCAAAGAGAGGAGGAACAGTCTTTTCAGCTGTGTTGGTGCAGTGGTTTGTACAATTTATTTGGTATTTGAAGGTGCTTTCTGTAACAAAATAATTGTCATGATAATATATTCTACTTAGTGTGTAGTGCACACTTTACTTCCTTGCAGGTCTTAGCCCTTTATTTTTGTCTTGTGTGATGTTTTGAAAGGTCGTCGGCGTAAGATTTAATGTAACACATCCTTGATGAGTTTTTGCCATCAGAACAGAAGCATTAAGCTCATGCTGCTCAGCAGAGGAACCTGCTATCAAGAGGGCAGGTAAGTGTTCAAGCCTCCTCTGCTGGATGGTTCCCTGCCCAGTATCCCCCCTGGAGTGGTCATACTGTGCCAGTGTTGTCATACAGGTCACAAAGTTCTTGCCCAGGATGTGACAGCAGGAGGTTCATACTCATGATTGTGTCTCAAATATTGCTCTTAGAGTGTTTCTGAGCTGCCAGGAGTTTCTGAGAACCTTGGGAAGGTTCCGTTTTGTGTTGATGGTGCTGTGTACCTTGTGGTGCTGTGTCTTGTGGTATTTTTACTTTAATTTTACTGGGCTGATGTCAAGATTGACTAGTTACTGCAGGGATTGCTTGGGTTTGATAGCACTTTATGCATACAGATGCACAGACTGAAGGCTGCCAAAGAAGCTCAGCTTTGCCCTGTCCTGCCTCCCTTAATAGGAGGTGACCACACTGTTCCTCATCACTGCTTATATTAAAAGCAGCTGTGTTGTCCTGAATTGGGAGAGTAGGGGACCTTGTATCATATGTGCCATTCAACTCTTAGCTGTTACTTTGTGAATGATAAAAGCTGTCACATGAATGCATTTGCTTTCTTTGTACAAGGAATTCCTCCTTTCTCCTCCAAAGACCCATTTTCATGATGTTCATATTTAACAAAAGGAATCAGGACAAGGTTTGCCCCTTTGTCACTGAAGGTTTGCTAACACAGCCAGGCAAATACTTACCCTTCAGCTTTTTGTTTTCTCTGTTCACACTATATTGAGAGCAGAGAATCACAAGCTGTAGGGTTTGAGTGTTTCTGTGAGGTGCAGAGGTTGATTAAAACCAGATTCTGTCTGGGTCTATGTGGATGTTACAGTGTGAAGAGAAAATAACAGAACTGATCAGAAGCCCAGGTACTTCTAGAAATGAAAAACAGAGAAAAAGATTCAAAACTTGTGAATGCATTTGAAAGGATTCACCTCCCCCAAACACTACTCCCTACCCTGCGCCAGAGAGCTCAGCTGGTTTAGGTATTGCAAGGAGCACAGGCAGCAACTGCAATGAGATGGTTATCCCTTTAGGAAAGCCCTAAAATTCTAGGGCTTGAGAGAAAATATTACAAATGTAGCACTGCTGAGAGATGCTAAAGAACGTGTCACACTGAAGATGTGATGTACCACACTGGATCAATAAATAGCCCTCTGCCTAACTGGAAACAGTGGCACAGTCTCATTTCTGTCTCATTTAAATAAATCCTGCACTACCAGGGATCAAGTTGTGTGTCCCAGTGGTGCTGTGGCACAAAAGGATATTCACTAGACTAAGTGTAGGGGACATTTTGGGGGGAAACATGCCTTTTCTGCAAAGCATTTCCCAGGCTTTGGAGGCTGCTGGATTTGTGAGTTGTCATATTTATTAGTCAATTCCCATTCCTCACCATCATTATTAAAAATGACAACACCACTTTTTGTATCCTGGACTGTGTTGTATTGGTCTGAGTAATAATGTTCTTTATTTTAAAGTTGAGAGCGTTTTGTTTATGTTCTGTCTCCACCAGGGAAAATATACTTCTGCTACTGCTGCAATGCACAAGGGACAGTTAAATCTAATAACTTAATCTAGACTTCTAGAAACAAAATTAAATTTTCAAATAAAGGAAAACTGACAGCTAAGGCATAAATCTTTTATTTAAAATAGAAAATAACCCCATTCAAATGCAATCAGAGAAGACAGATGTAGGTAAAAAACAAGTAGAGATAGGATATATGGTGCATAAATTTGCTATGTCTGTGTGATAGATCAAACAGAGTGACCTTAAAAATGTTCCTAAAACATCAGCTAAAATATGAAATTTGCATATATTTAAATACTGCTTGTTAATGAAAGGTGGACTAGAAAGAATGTTAATGCTGAAAGTAAAATATAACATAGGTGTAACGTGCAAAGAAAGGTCACATTAGCTATCAGTGGCTGAAATGTAAATATTTACTAGTTTGAAGCTGGCAGGAGGTTCTATAAATAAGAAAGATTATCTTCTACTGTTTAATACATCTTCTTAGGTAAAATATTTAGGACAGAAAGGACCTTGATTCAGCAAAGTTCCTAATTAATTAAATGTTTAATGTCAGACATCCTCTTAGATCCAAATTACCTTAATGGGACTACTCACAGATGCAGTTTTACTAGAGACAAGGGTAGGTCCCTCTGATGAAGCATGTTGTCAAGATCACAATTGTTGCTATGAAATTTTGTCTGCTTTTGCATTGGTAAAGAGGGATGTTTATACTCAGATTTCACAAGTATTCACAAGTATTTTTCATTCTCTTTTCCTGGGTACAATTCTGTGGAAGATGGCTGGGTTTGTTTAAGTGTGAGATCAGATTGCTGCCAGGGAGATGGCACTTATTTCCAGTTCTGCAGAGAAAATGTAGCTTGTCAAGAGGACCTGATATTAAATCAAAAGGAGCTCTTCTGTGTAAATAATCTCCTTGGACAAAAAGCTGCCTGGGGTTTCTTGATTCCTGCTGTCGTTCTTTCCTGAAAACCTTTTCCTCTGTCACCCTGTCCTCACAGCAGCAGGTGAGCCATGCTGCTTCCTGGGCTAGGATGTGTTTACACTCAGTCTCCCCAGGTGTCTGCAGTGAGTCTCCAGCTTTTTCATCGTATCCTCAGAATGGGAGTTTCTCCAGCTACGTAGGTAATGGCACAGGGACCTCTTGTTCAACTCCAGTGCCCTTAAAGAGTTTGAGACTGACTTGTCCATCTGGTCATCCCTAGAAGTACATTGTAATTATCTCCAGGTTCTTAATAAATCTGGGTTTTCTAGAGATTTCCACTGTAATTGGATCAGTCATTAATGTAGCCCAGATTTCCCACTGTATTCTGCTGAGATTACATCTGTTCCCATACAGTGACCCAGTTAGAGCCAAGACACCTGCATGACTGTGACAAAGGAAATTCATTTGTAAAATGTTATAAATATTTTGACATACAATATCCTAATAAAAGATATGTAGTTAGTGCAGATAGCATCACCCAGCCCCTGGAAACAATTGATGGATGTGCCAGTGGCTTCCCAACACTCCAGACATGGATGCAGGTACTGATAGGCACAAGAGGATTTATCCTTTCCATTTCCTTGTTTCAAGTTTTCCTTCTGTTGTTTTGTTAGCTCATTAATGTTCTTTTGTGTGGGTTTTGTGAATGATTTGCTTTTAGAGTGGTGTAATTCTGAAAAGTCTTTTTGGTATTCATTGCTAGGAAGAGTGCAAGTCATTGATTAGTGACAAATACCATCTTCTGAGAAGTTCTCTTAATCTTTGGGATGTCTGTTTTGAAGGTCACTTCCATTTATTAAAGAATTGCAACTGTACACCTGAATATTTCATGAACTGCCAGTATTGTTTCTGGCTTTTGCAATACTTCTGCATAGGAAAGTAGAGATGATAGCGGAAAGATTTTTAAAACGTTACCCAGAAAGCTGCATACTGACCTAATACTATGTTGTCATTGGTCAATTTGGATTGTTTCTGTCACATTTGTGTTACATAAAACAGGACAAATCAGAATCTGAGGGGTTGTATATGTGCATTATGGGAATATTGTCTTCACACTGAGTGTCAGCTACGTGTGGCTGTTCCTGTTATAGCATAAACCTCTGCTAACTGCTGCAGCATATAGGGTGAAAATACAAAACCAGACAGCAATAGAAAATAGCCAGAGGGTCTTGCAATAAAATTGTATAGATTAATCACTGGATTCCCTTGAATGAGTGGCATGCTGTAGATCTGGGGCCCTTTTCTTTGGCCTCAGTTGCTGAGGAATGTCATTCTCAATAAGGCAGGATTTGGTGCATCATAAAAAGCACAAGGCTCTCACTGTTTCTTAATGAGGGCACTTTCTGCACGTGGCAGGGGCCTGTCATTCAATACCAAAGGTCTTAGACTCAGTCTCCACTGGTGATTTGTGTTTAGGTGTGTTCCATTTGCACTGTCTCACCTCGTGGGAATGGGCTGTTGAAGACAAGGTCCTTCACACTGTGGGGTCATTAAATCCGGGTCATCTGTAAAAGATTTGATCTGTGAAAGAAACTTTTCTATATGTTGCTATAATAAAACATACCTTGGTTGGAGACATTTTAGAAATGCTGCTTGCAGGACTGCATTAGAGTGAAATTTAAAATTTGCCCTGTGCTCTCAGCTTTCTGAAAACTCAGCTTTCGGGATTATATGAACTTCATTCACATACTGTTTTCTTTAAACTTGAAACTTTTGGCTACTTTGTAGACCAATTTAGGTTCTAGAATCATTAGAGCTTGCTAATTTAGGGAAATTAGGTTTATTTGTTTACGAGAGGCCTGTTCAAAAAATGATACACTGTTCCATTGCGGTCCCTCCTATAGATTAGCCACAGAAGAGTATGTGTATTGGGGCAGCCAAAATACAAGTAGACAATTAGCTTTTCTACCAGAGACTAGTTTTGTTAACATTCCCCTGATTTGACAGCTGGAATAGATGAATGTCATTACTGACCTTTTCAATTTTACAGCTTCTTCACTTTCATAATTCCAACTCCTGCAGCTGCAGCATGGAAATGAACCTTAATAATGTTTCCCAAACTCTTGAAAATGCACTACTTACCAGTTACATTTTACAGTACTCTAAATCAGAACCTTTCATATCACTGCTTCTAAAACTGTAGACTAAATGCAATTGAAATTAGCAATCATGTGGTGGACATTTCTTGTCTGCTTTTGTGGAGCAGGTCTGAATAATCAGACATTAGGTATCCACATTTCAATGTGATATATGATGATGGAAAAAAATTATTCTTGAGTTTTAATTATTGCTGGAAGATATTCTCTAGGTTCTGCTATTAATGCCTTTTATTTAATGTTATAGGGTCAAATACTGCTCACTTTAGTGATGTGAATAATTCTACTGAAGCTAATGTAAGTAAATATAGAGCAGAACCAGTTAAGGAATGTAAATTCCAAAGGTACAATTGTGTAAGCTGTGGTATCCCACTGAAATTGAAGTAATGACAAGATGCTGTTCTAGATGAAACTCTGCTGTTGTTCTTAGTGAAGTTAATCACAATCTTCATTTATTTTAATTAAATTCTAGTTAAAAAAAGAGAAAAGAGTTTGAAGGGATTCCATCACTATGGAGAATGTGAGGTTAAGGTACTTTAACTGAAAACTATTTTTATGAGTTGGACATTTTGTTTTGTTTTGTTTTGTTTTATATACAAAGTAAGACTAGTCCAGATTTAACTATCCAGATCAGGTAAAATTATTGGATTCATTATTGAAAAGCAAGGTGGAATTGTACAGAATAGAAAGTTAACCTTAGGAACAAGAATCCAAATAGTTTGTGATGTTACTTGATGGGCTCGGGGGTGGTTGTGGGGCTTACAGATCTCACCAGCAATGACCTCTTGCTCTTCCTCCTGCCAGACAGCCTGGTTAAGTCCACAGTGTATTAACCACATTTTAACATATTCTTACAGTCCTTTTGAAAGGCTTTTTTCAAAGCTCTCAAGTAGCTAATGGGTTGAGTCTCTTCTGGGAGTTCAAATATCCTAATGAGATTAACTCATTAAATAACTGTCCATCACTTGGTTGCTGATACTCTCTTTTATTTGTGGCACTGAGAGATGCCTCTGAAAATGTTAGCACTGCTTGGAGATGATTTTTCTTTGAATATTTTTAGATTATTACATTTTCCACCCTAGATAATTCAGCATCATTTTCCTGTCACACAAATGGGTTGGACAATGCAGTAACAGTCTTTCTCCCTTCAGACTGGTCAGGCAAAGGTGACAGGTCTTGCCACCATGACATTACCTCCTTCCTTAAGGAAAAAGACTTATATCTCCCTGTGACTAATTAGTTGTCTCTCGAAGGATGGATTTGTTGGTGCTCACACAAGCAGAATGGCACAATTGCCTTCCACAGATCCCAAGGGAGGAAAAAAACCGAATCATTTCACCTCAGATTTTACAAATAGGCAGCAAACATCCCTACAAATAAAATATACATATGAATGCTTATGAAACAGAAAAACAACATGGCAGGAAACACAGGATAGCACTAAACCTGCATCCTGGTGTCAAGTGTCAGTATATGTTGCCTCCTTTGTAACAGAAGTGGTCCAAGCCTCATTTTGGCTGCCTTATTTGTGCCCCAGTGGTCAGGGGAAGCTTATGAGTGAGTGGCTCTTTGGGGCAAGGCCAGAAAGGAGTTTGTTTTTGGAATGCCTCATTCAGGGAGCAGATGAGCCTTGGCATGGAAACAGGTGGCTGAGGTGCCAGGAAGGAGTCCAGGCAGTGGGACCTGGCTTGGCTGTCGAGTTGCACTGGTTGCTTCAGTTTCAAGAAATAAATGTTCTGTCCCTGGACGAAGGACTTGAGTAATGCCAAGCCTGTGAGATTCCTTTGAGGAGCTGGTTGGCTGCTTGGATTGCTGGCTTGCTTCAAGTTTAACGAGCCTGGGAGTTTCCAAGGATTGCTCACAGGAGGGCTCCAAAGAAACAAGGAGCTGTTGCTGTGTCCTTGCATGTACACGTAGTAGTGGCAGGTGTGCTTACAGGAGCAGCCTTTGGGAAAAGGACAGAGCAAAGCTCTAATTTGAGAAATCCCCTCAGCACAACCAGCACACAGCCATGCTGTTTAGGGCATGGGTTGAATGGTCTGAAGAAGTTGGATCTTTCTGTCCAGTTAATGAACCCACACTTGAAAATGAGGCATATGCTGTTATGATGACTGACTAAGACCACACAGATATAGTGGTGATACTAGTGTAAAATCAACAATTTCACTTATACATTTTGAGTATATAAAACAGGATGACATGCAATGTTCAAAAGATATAAGACATTTTTGTTATAGGCTATGCTGCTCAGGTATTCCTCTGCACACAGTCTTCTGTGACTAAAGACAGCTCTGGTTCTAAAGAAAGCTCTGGTTTCTTCATAGTCATCTGTCCAAGAAACCTGAAGGGTGCTCACTAACATTTCTTAGTGTCATGAGTCTACCTGGGTTTTCAGAAGGTGTTTTTGGTGAGTGAGCAAAGCTCACCAAAATTTGTAGTTTTGCAAATAAAATGTGAACATTTTGACCATTGTTGGGGTAAAAATGTAAACAATACCTTCATTATACTTTTTCCCTGTTTTTAATCCATTCTAGTATTGGTTAAACCATTTCAAATAACAATGGCTATTGAAAAGAAAGTAAGAAAAAAAAGAAAGTATTTTGTCTTGTCTTTTTCAAGCCGTGGTCTCTGGTTCTGGTCACCAATAGAGAAATACAGAAAAATTCTTAATTATGTGTACAAAGACAAAGTACATGTTCATTTCTAAGGTGAACAATATCCAAACTATCAAACCTACTAAAATAAATTCTTCTTGTGTTCGGTAGGGGTTATTTTCATTGGTTTTATTGTCTTTTGGTTGTTTTTCTTTTTAACTTAGTTGAATAAGTCAATCAAAAACAAGCAGAGAAATGCATTTTGAGCGTAGCCCTATGCTTGCTCAAATTGTTACACAAAGTTCTGCTGTTTAATATGTTACTCAACAGCCTAGGCTGTGACCCTAAGCACAAATATTGGAGCCCAAATTACATATATCTTTACATCTTTTGCACTGTAAGATAATGTGTTGTACTTCAGAACTGTCCTTCACATCCTTGGAATGTAACATTTGCAATGCAGAAGTGGAAGTATCTCGGTTTCCTAAGGATTTTATTCAGATGAAACAGCAGTCAGTGTCTGTCTACACCACCAATAAATAAAACAAAACAGAGAGCAGCAACATTTCCTTGCTCATTTTTGCTGTAGATTTGTTTTAAAGACAGCAGAAGGAAACGGAAAAGGATGGGAACTGCCAAAGTCACATCTGTACCTAACTATATCTATCATTATCTTTTATGTTAAATCGTTGTCCTACCCAGGAAAGTCCAGTGTTGTGTAGAGCCAGCTGTCTGTGTGTTGCAGCAATGGACTGGGAGGAGACACCAGGAGCATGGCAGTCATTGCAGGGAGGTGGTACCTCCATGCTGCTGCCACTGGTGGGTATTTGCCGTGTCCCTCTGGGACAGTGGCAGGAGGCAGAGGAGTGGTGAGGACTCGGCCACGAGCTGAGTTGTGCCAGCAGCACTGGCTGCCAGTCCGCGCCCCGGGAGGGAGAGGGCAGCGGGAGTGCTCTGGAAGAGCGTCCAGGGTTGTTGCTCAGGACTGGCCCTGACACTGGGAATCCCACTACTGCCTTCTGTGTGCTTCAGTGATGAAATTTGTTGACTCAGAAGTTTGATTAATATTTAATGTGAGAGGCAGCACGTTGATGCTGTTTTAAAAGCAGTGACTGTACGCAGCTGTCTCTTGTGCTTGATATGAATGATGACAGAGTTCAGTATTACATTCAGAATTACTCTGGGAAAGGTTGTGTTCAGCCCAGGATGCAGTCCGTGGTGTGGGGTGTGCTCTGGAAATGCAAAATTACATCAGCTTACATTGGTAGCATCAGGCATTGACCACATGTGCTTGGATGCGAAGAACCACACCACCCATGGAAGCTGGAGCTGCAGTCAGGGACTGAGTCACCACATGATCATTTTTAGTCAAGCAGTTTCTGAATCATGGGCCTATAATTGCTTCAGATTCCTGTTATTGATCTCTTATGTCAAAATAATTGAACTTTATGGCTGACTTCTGATGCTTATTGAGAAATCATATAATTACTTCCAACTAGCTGTGAGTCAATAGCAGTTGAGTACATACCACTATGCAGAGTGCTTGATATATAAATTTCCCTCCAAATAAAAACAAGACCTAAAATATATTCATAAATCTAGCCCTCTGGATGCATGGACCTAAGTTACATAATTACCTCACCTAGAATTTGTAGCGCCTGGAATATCTGTTATGTGTTTGCATATAAAAGATACAACTTCAGCCCCAACCCTACAAGCTGTGGACCTGCTGTGCCTGCAAAGAGCCTGACAGGGTCTGTACTGATGCAGCAGTTGGACACACAGAGCAGGAATCCAGGCCTTGTTGCCCAGCAAATGCTATGAAGCTCTGGGAGCCAGCACATTTTATTGTGCTGGGGCTGAGGGGGACATGTCTTATAAAACACCAAAAGCTCTTCTCTTTCCATTTGAAGTTCACACCAGTCTAGAAAATCCTGTCCTGTATATCACTTTCTCTTTTTAGCTTTGCCTTTGCTCCTTTGTTTATACCAATAAACTGTCTGGAGCCTTATTTACAAACCCCTGCATCCAGCACACAGACATCCTTGTTCTCCTTCAGAGTAGACATAAATGTACAGTCTCTTCTTCAAAAAGCTCATACTTCTGCATTTTCACAAAAACCTATCACTCTTGTTGTCTACAGGGTGGTGACAAATAAACAGTTGCAATCCTTTTGAACAGGCACTTAAAAAAAGCTCCCCCAAAAGATGACAATGTTTTCTAGAATGATTTAAGCCAAGAATTTTTGCACCCCACTGCTGATGGGGATTAGACTATAGTGTGTCTATACACACACACAGAGCTGGAAAGGGACTTAGGTGAGAAAAAATGTTTTACTTGAAGATAATGAAGACTTCATGTGGCCTCATTGAATAGTTTTATCTCTCAGTTTCTAGATCAAATCCTACCTGAGAAAGCACATCAGCTTTACTGAGTCTGGTTTCCCCTGTAATCACTGTGCTGCTAGTACTGGTTTTATTCACGTCTGCATTTCTTTAACTATTGTTTTATTAATTCTCTTTCCTTAAGAGGAATGAAGCATTAATCAGCCAGTGCATTTAGTACCTACTTACATTAATATCTAGACAATGCAGTGATTTGGAATCCTTTACACCTTTTTGCAGGTCTTTCATTATATTTCTTAGTGTCTTGAGGATGCCTTTCCTCATGACACTTTACAATAAACTTTTGCAAAATGAATAGCTTTCATTATGAAATCAATGATATTCCCTCTAAACTTCAGGAGCAATGTCAAAGAAAAGCTACTATAATTGCTAATGCTGAGCAGTTTTTTATGACCAAACTCTACTTTCCAGATGTCACAGCAATACAGTCATCACCTTCCTCAGCACTTTTGCCCTCCCTTGTCACTATAGCTCTCTTTCTCAAGAAAGTGATTGTCAGCCATGTCTTTTTCTGTTCTTATGTCTTTATTCTGTTTTCTGTTTGAATTAAACCTTAAAAGTACCCTTTTAAGCAGAAATGGTGTAAAGTTTATACCTGTGACTCTGCATAGCAGAAGCCTCTGACCACAGCCTCTCTTAAAGCATGATAGAAAGATGAATTTTAATTCTGAAGCAAAAAAGTAGTTATTAAGATCTTGATATATTCATTTTAGTTCTTTTCTTTTCTTTTTTTTTTTTTTTTAGGAAGACCAGCCGTGCAGAGGTAATGTGGACTAACAGGTTTGGTAAAAGCCATACGAACTTAAAAGTACTTAAAAGTACTCAGCAGCTGTTCATTAAATGCAAACAGTGTGGCTATTCCACTTTTCAAGATCTTACAAGGTGCAAAACTGCATCAGCCTGTTCTGTCTCAGAGACATGATCCTCCCACT
The DNA here is from genome assembly GCA_013398175.1 of Climacteris rufus. Lineage (NCBI taxonomy): Eukaryota > Metazoa > Chordata > Aves > Passeriformes > Climacteridae > Climacteris > Climacteris rufus. The sequence continues at coordinate 123,694 of VZRZ01002954.1, forward strand.
TCCATTTTTTAAAGTAATCCTCTAGTTCACAAGAAAATGCACTTGAAATCATAAAAGTTTGTCAGCATCTTGGTACTCTCCTGATTAGTATTCCCTTGATTATAAACAGTTTAATGTGTATTCCTTGTTTTAGTGCAGAAATAGACATCTGAGTCGTTAATTTGTTTGCCTTCTTTGAGGCTGTTGAAATGTAAAAAAGATGAGTTAGCTGCCCCTGGCAATGTGGGCTATAATGGACATGTTGACAGGCAGACTTGTAGCAGGATCATGCTACCAGGCACTGCAGTTACGTTTCACTCAGGGAAGTTACTTTGATTTCTTTAAGTAATTGCTGCAGTTAAACAACTCTTTAAAGCACATCTTAACACCATACATGTTTTGATGACTGGATTTTTGTCATAACCAGGGTACCATAACAGTGTTTATCCTGATGCTCTGTTTCACTTCAAAGGCATACAATTGTCTTATCTCATTTCCTGCTTTAATTGCCTTAAATGTACTGACAAGCACAACTGACCAATTATTAATACTTTTTCTCATCTTATCTCATTTGTTATCTATGATGTTCTTCCATGTTGTAAATACTTTTCAATTTTTCATGACTCAAAATAGGAGATGTACATAATGAATACAAATAGCAAATTGATTAAATGTAACATGCATTGTGGCACCAGTGAGATTGCCATTTGTTATTAATGAGAGAGATTTGTCAGGTGCTTGTGAAAAGGCTTGTGATGCACAGCCATTCAAACCTCTCAGCATAAGACTGCAGCTGACTTTCAGCAGTTTTATTGTGATCCAACACTAAAGTATGCTAAGGCATGATTTTCAAGATAAATTCATGCTTCTCTGGTTTGGTGCCATCTTAACTTTTTGGGCTTTAATAGCAAAACATGAAGGTCAGGTTAACTGGAATATTCCAATAAATGCCTTGTCATTGTAAGGCACCAAATTTCAAAGCCAAGGCCATTTTGTAGGAGTTAAAATACTGATTTTTGCAATGCTGAAACTGAGGCCTTGGCCTGTGCTGGTGTCCAGCAGCACAGTAGTCAGGGAGCTCATGGAAGAGATACAGGAACCTGCTGTTCAGAGCTCTCTGCCACATTTCACCAGGCACACAAATACCCACCTTCTGCACCCTTGCTAAGTTACCAGCCATCAGGCAGTGCACTGCTCCACAGCCTTCTTCAGCTGCTCCTGATCAAACCACTTCATTTGCCATCAGTAAGTATCCATTGAACACTGGTCTTCTATGTACTGGAGGGAAGTATTTGCTATTAGAGTTGGTGGTTTTGAGAGATGTCTTCTATGTCAAAGTCTGACAAGAAGTTTGTTTGGTAGCCAAAATTTTTTTTGGTGGAATGAGGAATGTTTTCTTCATTGTATTGCAGAGAAACAAGAAGGCTTATAAATGAAAATGGCAATGCAGGAAATTACTTCCCAACCTTGAGCCTTAAAATCCAAATAGCTGAATCCTTGTCCCCTGCATGAAGCCCCCTAATTTCACTGTGCATCACCAAAGGTTTGGTTTTTCCAGAGTCAGAGCCTTGATAATACTTCAGTTCTTTCTTGCTTTTGCTGCATTAACTTCAAAAATACTTTGTACCACATGAGGGTCTGACTCTTAGTCAGTTTGTTCTAGCCATGGACCATACTCAGTTAAGAACAACAAAAACCACTTTTCCTTTCTAATTACATGTTATAGTGTGATCATCAGTATTATTTACCTGAATCTAACAAATTAACAGAAGATTAAACTTTATTATTTAATTCTTTCAGCTTCTGCTTTTATAAGCAAATGTAGGGATTTTATGGGCATTATTTAAAACTAAAATTTTGATCATAAAGCCTTTGAAGAACTGAAGCAAAATGTTATGCAGTTGTTATACACCACAAGAGAAAAAGAATCTTTGAAATTTACTCTGAAATTAAAGACTTTAATCTGCATAATTTATACACTGAGTATTCATAAAAAGGACTACAGTTGAAACTCACCTGTCATCAAAAGTAAAAGGATGGAAACAATATCTAAGACTGAGGCGGGGAAATGGTGTTATGGATGTTATTTCCTAAATATTTTCTAAGGAACGCTTTCTACCAGTTACTGAGGAAATTAAGGGAAAGTGACAAAGCAACAATCATTTCCAAGTAATAGTTATTTTTTTCTTTTCATTATCTGAGCTGTCTGCCCTCAGATCTGCTGCATTGTTCAGATTTAAAAACATTTCCTGCTGTAATAGGCAAGGCAGGGACTGTCCAACCAGGCAGAAGGAGAGCTGGGCCCCTGCAGGGCAGCTCCCACCCGGGCAGGGCTGGCTCTGTCCTCACCCTGGCCATGCTCACACTGACAGATAACTGTGCAAGGCTCAGAGCTGGGGGTGCTTAAACGGGTCAAAATTGGACTATAATTCTCAAATAATGAGATGGAATTTCCCCATTATGCTTATTTTCTTTTCCTGCTACCTAACGCCCTCAGAGGGACTGGATGGCTTTTTCTTGCCTTTGGAAACAGTTTTGGCTCATCAGGGTTTTTCCTCTTTGCTCTGCTACAGGCAGAGGTTATCTCAGGAGTGCCTGTTTTACCTCCAGAAGGCATCTCATTGCTAAACAAGAGTCCTGGGCAGGATTTACACCCTTCCTCTGGAAACACCAGAAGCTTGTGTCAATTCCTGCTCTTTCACATTCCTGTCAGCTTGTCATGGACTATCATTCATTAAAAATTTAACAAAGGAAACCTGACAGGATTGGTCTCTTGGTGCTACAACAAAATAAATATTTAATAATGACACGATGATACATTTCCGCTAAACAGCTGACATTCTGCACTTCAGCACAATGGGCTAATAGTTCTCTTTATGACTATGCTCCCAGTAAAATTCTTATGTAACAGGTGGATGGACCAAAGTTACAGTGAGCAATGAAGAAGCAATGTCTTGTAGCCAAAGTGGCAGAAAACCCTAGTGATTTTCTCACAAAATATGACTATTTGTGGACTCTGAAAGAATTTCAGGACTCTTAGCCCAGAATTTTTAGGAATGTTTGCCCCCATCCATTGTTCATACAAGGGTGTGCCATCTACTCACTGGAACAACTATTCCATGACTCCAGACCTTGCAGAGATTTCAGGAGTTTGTTCCAGATGTGTTAACAGAAGAGCGACTACTGTAGCTATACCCTTTAATAAATTATTTTTTAAAAAATGAATTCTAAATTTTGAAATATTATGCTGTTACCTCATAAGTCCATGTGTTGTTCCACTGACTACTTGGGAGACCTTGTGGAGCAGCAAAATATCAAGCTTTATCACCCTCTGTCTTCTATTTATTCATTTTTCTCATGTGTAAAGTCATGTGATTAGGGACAGTTTAACCTGAGGGAGGAACAACGCATTTTTGTTGTTAAAAAAATGTACCTGTTTGATGTACCTATCAAATCCAGTTTCCTCTAGTCTTCCAAAATATTTCTTGAATATAACCATTTGAAACTGGACTTGGTTCATAACTGGAAAATTGTTTGAAAATATTTTTTTCTCCTGGCCATTTACTCTGTATTTGAATTGATGTAAATAGCAAAACCCAGCCAACAATATTTAACAGTCTTATCAAACTTACTGCTTCTTCACTACTTGTATTTTTACTTTTTTGTTCAATAACTCATGACACCACACAGACTGACCAGTTCAAGGTAGGTTAAAGCACAGTAGTTATTTATCCAATTAAATACAGCTCTTCTCTACAACCAAGACTGAAAAATCTGTGCCCCTCACACAAGTGAGGGTGAAGGTCAGGCAGCGTGAGCAGGCACAGAATGTTCTCCATCCCACCTGTGGTGACAGTGGACTGGTTCAACCCAAAAAAAGCAGATTGTACAGAGTACAGGTAGGTTGACAGACCTAACACAAGACCTGCTACGTTCTCCCTCTGAGCTACTGTCAAATCTGGGGCTTGCAGGCTGAGTCTTCAGCTAGCAATGATCTGATATATGTGCAAATATAAGGAATCTTTCCCTGCCTTTCTTCTCAACTTACAGAAATAGTCTAATTAGTTATCACAGGTGGGAGAAGGGAAGGAAATTTGAAACAGGGCAAATGTGTGACTGTTGATTTTGCAGTAGTTCTGTCAAAAAAATATATTCTACTTTTAATACACACCATTTGGAAAGCAAAGCCCCTTTTAAAATGCTTCAGAACTCATGTCCTTTTTAATTGCCTGGAATTCATGGTGGCTGTGTGAGAAAGCCATAAACATATACAATCATAAAAACACATTTAGACAACCCAAACAGAATCAGTGCCATATTATTTTAGTTTATTATTCCTAGTGGAGTACAGATTGGTCTTCCTACTTTGATATTTATTTATACCAAGGAACTACAAGAACGTAAATGCCACTCTTGGGATAAACCTAATGCTGGGGCCGAACAGAATACACATTGCATCTGTCTCATTTGCAGTAAAATGAAGGAGTGTTTAGGTGTAATCCTGCTAATGAAGGACAAAGTTGAAGGTCAAACGCAGCCTTCAGGATGAATGGGTCACTGTGAAGCTGAGAGAACTGTAATTCTGCATTAAAAAGTTTTCTTAAAATATCAAATAACTGAGATGCAAAAAAAGAAAATGTCTCTTTGTTTTTTTTTGAAGCCACTCAAGGATTGTGTTGAAGATTTTAGTGCTCATATGAAAAATTAATGATGGGTTTTTGCTAGACAGAAAGCCTTTTTATTTTGCACATGGTTAACAAAGAAAACTCAGTGCTGAAGTGAGATACTCAGCAGGGGGTGGCTCTCTCAGAGTCCAGCTCGCAGCTTCACACCATAATATTTATTGACATGGGAAAATACCCACTTTCATCCAAAGACAGCTAAATACGTAGAATATGTGCAGAGCTGGACGTACTGAATAACAAGGAACAGATTCTGCACAAAGGAAAATGTCAACCAAAATAAATAAACAGCCTAGCAGCAGGCTGACCCTGCGCTGCCTCTGGGCTGCTGCGAGTCTGCTGCAGAGCCAAGTGCAATGTTGGTCTTTTGCTGGTTATTGTCAGGGAGTGGATTATCAGCTCAAAGGCTGCAGGGTGACTTCAGACAGTCTGCCTGCAGCAGAAGAAAAGACAAGGACTGTATATAATACATACAAAGATCTGCACTCTGCTCACAGGCTGGTTTGATTTCATGTTCCTCACCTACAAAGATCTCATTTTGGGGGGTCTGGGTACTTTTCCCACAGGCCTATTCCCACAATGTAAAATCACAGAGTAGGCTCACATGAGCTTGTGCAACTGAAAGCATCCTGCTTTAACCCTGTCATTTCTGTGCCCACTCCTCAATTCTTAAAAGTTCTGGTTTTGATCTAGTCAGCCAACTCCGTGCATTTTCTGGGGTTCAGAAGGGCCATCTGCTACCCACACATTCAAGAATAAAGCCACACAAAAAAAAGGCATAAATTTTACAAGTTGTAATGGAATTACAATTAATTTTACTTTTAAGCCTAAGAAAAGACAAACATCTGTTACTAGTGTGTATTTATGATTTGTCCCCACATACAGGAGGTTTTTATAAATACCTGTTAAATACAACATTACACTGCAAAGAGCTGAGTGAGGTTAGACTTCGGGTTTCAGGTGTCAAACAAGAATGAAACAGGTCAGTCTGGACAAACAGGACCACAAAACTTTCTTTTCTTTTCTTGTTATATTAGAAAAACAATGGCATTCACCACCCCTTCTCCTCCCACCCTCCCCTCTTCCCCACCCACCAAATACCATTATGAACTAAAAGTTCTATTTGTATGTAGGTTCCAACAGGAGTTTTGAAAACACTATGATAAGTACTTGTTAAAGTACAGAAGTGTCAAACAAAATAAGTCTTTCATGTAGAAACCTGTTTTCCTTAAAACTACATTCCCATATGCAGCAAGGATGAAGGTTTCCCATGCGGTCTGGAGTGACTCTTGCTCTAGAGGTAAGGAAATCTGAAAAATGTTGAAGTTGATAAGAGCTGGCCTTGTGCAGCAGGACACAAAGCAGAGTGTCTAAGCTATAATTTCTAAATTATAAGAACTCAGTTACCCTACATAGAAAAAGACAAAGCCACAAACAGAGAACATGATCATAGCAGTTATGAGCTTTTCTAAAAGATTTCATAATTTGTCTGATTTAGTTACAGGTTGTTTGCTTGAACAATTCTTTTGAAGTTATGTACAGTGGTGGCACTGAGGTGCAGTGACTGGTGTACAATTATAGAACCAGGTTGGTAGGATGATTGAAACTGGCTAACTGCCATTTTCACAGCAACTGGGTTTTTTTCTTGTGGATTTTTAGATCAGATCCCTGCAGGAACAGATTGAGTGGAGTTTTTATATTGTTATTATGACTGTTTTGATACAGCAGTAATGATTTTTTGATATTTGATAACAAAGCCTTGAGATAATAGCAGTGGAAGCCTCAGAGTAGCTTTTGTAATCTATTGATTTTGTGGCTTTTTTCACGGTGAATTTTTTCCTTTGCTACCATTGTTTGTTTGTTTTTTTAAGTTTTTTTTTTTGTGGGGATTTCTCTCACTACTTTTGCCTACTATACAGTGCTGCTACATATGAAGTATATACAAACAATATTTTTACATTGTCCTGTCAAGTGCTACTAGTCAAATACAAATACAGCCCAAGTTTGGTCCTGCATCACTAAACTCAGTGAGAGCTTTACTTCAGCTACATAAAAAAATGGATTAGACCTTATCCGAGAACAGGTGGATGTTTTTGATACAGGAAGATTATATTCCAGTCTGCAATGCAAAATTTAGACAGACAGTAGGTTTTAGGAATGAATATAATTTCTGTTCCTAAATTGTAATCTCCCTAGAACAGGAATAGTATCACTGTGTGTAATCTGGAAAACATCCTGACTATTTTGGCAGGGAAGGCAGAATCTGATGACAGATTTGTAATTACAGCTGTGAAGCCCAGACCTAGAGCTGTGCCTGTGAGGGAGAGGTGCCCTGCACTCCTGGAGCCTCCTACTCAAGGGAGCAGCTGGATCCACTGTTGCACCCTCGCTACCCAATAATCCATTCCTGCCCTGGCTTGTCCAAATTTAGCCTCATGCTGGTGAGTGGCCAGCCCTGGTTTGTTCATTGGCTGCTGCCAAACAGATGGCACTGGCTGAGTTTTCCTCACCTCTGCTCAGCAAGAGCTCTAATTTGTGTGTCCTTCTGCTCCCCAGCCAAAAGTGGCCATGGAGTCTTACAGGCATGTATTTATTCTTGAGACTTACAAAGCCCTTTTTACTCTCACTGAGGTTGACTGACAGGCTCAAAAGTTCCTGTAAGGCAATATGACAGAAAAATAAGAACAGACAGACAGACAGTAATGGCATGACCCTCATTTCCTTAGGAAACCAGGCTAGAAATGAAAATGTGACCTCAGACCCTTTGCTGAGGGCTTCCCCTTTGAAAGCCAGGATAAGAAGGATATATCCTGGATCAGAAGAGACATGTGGAGTTTACTGCATTCTTGTGACTATATTAAAGGAGTCAAGAGAAGAAACTAATTGTGAATAACTTTTAAGTCCTCTTAAATCACCATTATTATTAAAATTATTAGTAACAAATTATTGCATTTACTTTTCAAAGGAAAAAATGGTGTCATGGTACAGTTACAACCAAAGAGGGATATGTGGGGGACAGGATGCAGAGGTTTCCCCCACCCAAGGACAGACTGAGGAGGGGGCTGCTGTCCCCACACTGGGCTGAAACCATGCAAGTAAAAACAACCAAGAAGGCAGGTTGGCATCACTGTCCCTTCCCCAGGTGAGGGATGCACACAGCAGAGAGGGGTCCTGTTTTGTGCTTCAGGTAACAGAAGGAGTGTGGAGTGAGCTCAGGAGAGGAAAGCTCCATGTCCTACCCAGACTCCCTCACCTACACATTGTAGTAGCTCACAGGCAGTTTGTAACCATTTAGGTGGGTGTTCTGTGTCTGCATGACTGGAGTTTAAAGCTTTATTGAAGCTCTTCAGTCAATTCACTAGTGACCTTGAGAGATCCTCTCAGATGTGCTGGCAATTGTGTAGTTGATGCATTTCCATACAAGGCACTAAACCCTTACATATTGGAAAAGTCATTCAGAACTTGCATGGAAAAATACAAATATTTCATAAGGACAAGTGGGCAGATTATTCTCAGGGTATTGATTCCACATTTTGGTGTGCTGAAAACCTGCTGCTAAATAGACCTCCCTACTGGAGAGGCTGAGCAAGATGGCCATTTCAGGGAGAAGCTCTGGGGATTTATTGATTGCACATGAGGACACTAATCATGAAATAGCAGAGATTGAGCATGCTGTTGCCACTGCCATTTGCATAAAAAGGTAACGCTTCAGTATTGGGTAGCCAGGACATTTCAGAACATTAACAGTAGCTGTCCCTTACCATATCCAGCAGGGCAGCAAATCCCTCAGGCTTCTCATTTTCCAGCATCTAGAGAACTGGGACAGCACACACATAATGCTGTCTCTAACAAGTAAGTTAGCAGATACATTTGCTATACTAGATAGACCTGAAAATGGAACTCCTATCTCCAGCAAACCCACAGAGTAATGTTTTCTCTCTCAAACGTACTGGAAAACAGCACAGTTTTTGGAATTTGAAAAGGCTAATTAGTTTTCTATTTGATTCCTGTCATCAAGAAGTTAATTTAATTAATTTCAATCAATTTTTGTAATAAAATTCTTGTAACCTTTCCTTTCTCCTGATATGCTAATTTTGTCAACTGGAAATATGCAAAATTCAAAACTGAGGAAGCCCTTAAAATTTTGAGCAAGTCTTGGCTGTTATATAGTTTACTCTTTCCCAACAGTATTTGTTACTTTTGCCCTTTATCTTTCTGTTTTGTTGGAGGGTTTGGCTTTGGTTTTTTTTTTTTTTTTTTTTTATTTTATTTTTTTTAACACAG
>VZRZ01002954.1:132674-144352 GCA_013398175.1 Climacteris rufus
GTTTAGTTTATTTAATGCAGTTCATGAAATACAGAGCATTCATCTGCTCAGGCACTTGCTAGTTCTCTGCCCTGCCACTGGAGCCCCAGGCATTCCACTGGCAACCCTAGCAGGAGGATTGCAGGCTATCTGTAGAAGACAGGCAGTTCTTTAGCTCTGAAAAGGCTTGGAGGACTTATGTCCGTGTATTTAATCTGTCTTGGGGCATTTCTCCCTTGCTTTACCACTCTTTGGCCACAGCAGCCACCTTGTGAATATCAGAGGTCGAGATGTAGAAAATAGGGACCCAGCTTGAAACGTGACCTGTAGAATCATTTTGTTTATTAGGGTAGAAATCAGAATGGCCTAGCCTGAGCTCTTCTACCTTAGGTGCAGGTCCCTGTGATTATGGAATCATGGTACATTGTACCTCGTGCCTGCAGCTCAGTTCCTCACAGATGGGATTAAACAGGGGATCTCAAGCACCAGTAGCTCCATGAAGTACTTTGCCAGATAGGGTCCTGAAAGACATCAGACCCTTAAATGCCAGTTTGGCCTGCTGAGAGAGTAGCAAATTCCTTCCACATCTAATGAGAGGATTCAAATAGTCAGTTCAGTGGGAGAATCTTTCTGTTGTAGGGATGAAAAGCTCAGGGGACCTCACTCATGCTCAGTGGTCTTGTAATTAAATGTTACACACTTGATGAGCATTGCATTGCAAGCCTCAAGGCTAATTTACATGTTACCACCAAAATGTCTTATTTTATTTTGCTTGTAAAAATACTATACAGGCATCATTGCATGTCATTGCAAATGGTTTGTATCAATGATGCTTGGGTGACTCTCAAAATTACTAAAAGCTGTACGTAATTACTGCTAAAAAGCCCCATACAGAACCAATAATGCTTCCTCTACAATAGCTATTTTATGACTAAGATGGCTTTCCTGATGTGACTGACAATGCTAGGATAAACAAGCAGCCTGCCAGCAAATAAAGAATAGCTTTTTGGGGAAACAAAGTAGTTTGATTCAATTATAGTATTACATGTATCTTTAAAGTGTGTGTCTCTTTTCTGAGAGTTGCGCATAATTCAAAACAGGAAGGCAGGGTGGGAGGAAAGAGAGAAAAATGAAAGTAAATGGGAGCTCATTGTAAGAATGGTGATAGATGTGATGTCAATATAAGGTATTTACTGACACATTTAAATGCTTAATGTTGTAAAAATTGCTTTTAGTGAATGGGGACACAGGACTTATGTCACTCTTTACACAAGATGAGTGAAAAGAGAAGATTCTCAAGGCTCTGGGTTCCATTTAGCACATACACCTTTCCCAGTTTCATGTTCTGAGAAGGCTATTCCCCAAGTAGCCTTTCAATGCAGGCATATCAGATGGACTTAACTGCCTTTTCTTATAATTCTCTATTTCTTTAATACTTGACTGACTTCAAAGCAGTGCTAGAGCACTGCAACCATTTATTGGAATATATTAATAATAATAAATTACAGTTTCATTCACTGAATTTCAGCTCCCAGAAGAATAAACAACCTTGTGCAGATGCAGAAGAAAGGCAGAGAAATATTAGATGACTTACCCACAGTCTGCAGCAGGTGAGTGAAAGAATTAGATATAGAACCTCTGGCCTTTCTTCCAAATAATCTTTCTTGTGTTTGCGCCACAGTAAAATGATTTTGCATATGTCCTGTCTCAGAAATATGAAAAATATATGCAATATGCAAAGCAGCCAATTGGACTGCCTTTTGGAATATATCATCATTTATGAACGGTGCATCTTGAAGCCTAAACAGATTGTGTGCAATTAATTGCAAACTGTCAAAGAGACTCCAGCACTTTACTGCCAATTTGTAAATAAAACCTCGTATGCAAAAGGACTGAGGCAAGTGAGGTGAGCTTCTGTGGGTAAAGAAAAGGCGATGCGCAAATGCGATGCAACACAATTTTTACACTTCAGCCTTTCAGAATTTTGCTGACCCTGGAAGAAAATGCTATGGTGCAGAGTCATTGAATGCAGCTGGGTTTCTCTGTAGGTAAATATTTTACATAACCTAAACAAAGAACTCCCAGCTTACTTGAGTAGCTAAAATAATAAAGAAGTTATCATGTGTGAAAAGAAAAACGTACTTTTTATTAAAATCTTGGGAAATACATAAGCATTTTTCTACCTTAAAGATGTGCTGAACAATGGTGATGATGATGTGCAAACAAAGCAGATTCCCTCTATGTCCTCATTATGACCCTCAAATGATCTTTGTTATAAATATGCTCATCCTGGTGGCTGGCCAATACCTGACTGGATTCCTTATCCGGTGTTGTCTCACTCCCTTTGTATCACTGCTGTTACCATCCTACCTCTCATTGTTCCCCTCAGAATATTCAATAAATACAATATGTTTGGTGCCACTGCTGATCTGCTGAGCCAGTCAGTGGCCAGCCCAGTGACTCAGGCTTGGTCTCCGCTTCAAAAGAAAAATGATGATGTCTGTCTTTCTAGGTTTGAACCCCTCCGGTGAACAGCATCACAAATGTGATACAGACCTTCAGTAATTACTGAAACAGCAGTTTGTCACAAGCTGCCTGCAGCACTGATGGACAATCTGCTGGTGGATATAGTTATATGAAGGAATATGTAAGAAAATATGATCTTTGTGACAGGCTTAACTTGGATTTTTTGTTTCAGGGGATGAAATGTACGGCAGTGTTGATGAGGGACTAGGTACCCATATTCATTAACTATTCTTTCCACCTCTCTGGTATTTAATACATATGCAAAAATTACTCCAATGTAAATAAGAATTTGGCCCAAGTAGCAGTCACAATTACATGAAGTGCAATCTGTATCTCCTCTGAAGTTCACCTATATCAGCATTTTCCTAAACAAGTAATTTAGCCCTTGAGGAAGAGATCTGCCTGCATATCCCTGTCACCCTTCACACTAGTGCCACAGAGGAGGACCCTGTGATGCTCAGCAAATAAAAAAAAAATCCCTTCTCTACTCCCTTAAGCCTTGTATCAGGCCCAGAGCTTTCTGCAACAGAGAGACATTTCCCTGTGCTCTGTGAACCTGAAAAAAAAATGGAAATCTAAAAGTCCTCTTCATGTGAAACAAGTCTCTTTATTCTTTTTCTGCCCTAATCTTGTGGCACAATTGCAGTTTCAGAAATGACACAAAACATCTGAGTCCATGGATGGTGAGGTAAATTTAAGGTTGAGAGAAGATGAAAGGAAAAAATGGACCCTGAGCCTGATAGGCTTTGGATAGAGCTTTATAGGAATCAGCACACGGAAGGATGCTCTTGTTGGGGGGACCTGCCCAGGCAGGGGAAACACAGGCCCAGCTGGCTGCAAAATCAGAAATCTAGAATTGAAAGAGGGACCGTATTGCTTGACTCCAGCCAAATAGTGACTTTTTGTTTCACAGCTTAATATTTAAACAATGTTGCTCCACTTAGTCAATTGAGGACATTCTGTTTTCTACGAGATATATATATTCTCTCCTCTCTAAGTTAAGGTGGTTTATTTCCAGGAATCTTTTTTTTTAAACTAGAATGCACTCGCTCTAGGGACAGCAGGTTTCCTTCAGAAACCTTTGCTGAGCTTATGGCACAAACAGCTATGTTCCTCCAGCCTTTATTAACTCAAACGTTCAAAATCTGCGTGCCCACATCCCCTAGTTTGTTATCTCGTTTGTTGCACTGATGAAGAGTGCTCGTGTTCCACCAGAAAAGGCTCTCCAGGCTGCAGCTCTGGGATTTTCCCTGCCGTGTCCCTCTGCCCCGCAGCTTTCCCGCTGCCGAGGCCGGGGCAGGGCCCGGCGCCCCGGGACACGCCGGGCCCGGGAGCTGCGGGCACCCACGGGCTGGGCTCCGCAGCACTGCCCAGAGCCCAGTGGGATTGTGCCTCAGCGAGCACCGGGGATGGGCTCTCCTTCAGAGCCACAGACAACTCTTACAAAACACCCGGAGTGCTCAGGAGATGCAGCGTGCTCTGTTAGGCTTTCAGAGAGCAGCAGATGAACTCTGGCCACACCGATCAGCCCCCCCTTTCTGAACAGCTGAGCCGAACCCGCTGAGCCTCCTGAACAACCCGGCCTCAGCCCCTGACCGTGTTCATTAGAGTTACTGTGCTGCACTGTGGTGAACGCAGAGATCACCGTCCATGAAAGCAGAGTTCAGTAAGCAGGATGGCACAGGTTCCATGTGCTGGCTGACACGTTTACCCCACAGGTACCAGGCTACTGGTTTTCAAACCAAAGGCAGGAGAAATTGGTTGGTACTCAGGGTTTTGCCCTCTCTTTCCCCTCTCTCTGCCACTGAGGTAATCATTTTAAGCTGAATATTTTTAAGTCTTTTATCTGTTTTTTATCTTTACCTGTAGTTGCCAGTGTTTTTAACAATTCAACCCCATTCCTCTTACCATTGTCCCTGCAGATGCTCCTGGAAATTGAGGACGAGACCTGCACCGCTCGTGTCTATCGCCAGCAGGACTCTGCAGTGTCCCAGCTCTGGTGAGGTTCCAGTGTGTGATGAGGAACACTGATGGTGTCCTGGGATACTAACATGTATGTCAGGTAATGCTTGTATGCCACAAAGATTTTGGAGGGTAGAATAGGAAGAATCTACTATTTTCTTTAGAAACAGCTTTCCTACTCTGTCGTCCCTTGACATTTGCCCCTCACAACAAGCTTGTGGTGCAATATGCACTTGTCTCCCCTACAAAGGCTTCCAGAAGGATACTGATAGCACTGAAATCCCATTCAGTCTGCTTGGTTTTTACCAGCCCTAATTGACTGCCCTGCAAGAACAGAGAGGAAAATTTTCTCTGCTCTCTGAGGTAAAGTCCTCCATTACCACATCACGAAAGAAAACAGGCTGCTTGGTAGCTAAGGAAAAATGCTGACTTTAAACCTGAGATAAGGCTCTATCATTTACACTAATGAGCTCACTGGTGGGGACTTTGTAAAATTTTATGATAAAAAGTAGCTGTAGTCAGTGTTTGATGGAATTTACTATTTTACTTTTTTGCTGAAGGTAGACATAACTACTAATCATTTTCCTATTCAAACCTAAAGAGAAATAAATGCAGAGAGATTTGTCCCAGTAGAAGTTCAAAGATTTTTTAAGGAATCCATTATTATTAAAATTTATTTTTTAACCATGGGTTGGTCTAAATTCTTCTGGAAAAGGCTATAGCCACTTTTAACTGGTTGAATAACAAATTACTCAGCAGGAGGCCTTAATGAAATAATATTTCAGGATTTTAATTGCTGGTAACTTATGGTTTACAAGTTAACCTCCTAGATCTGATAGTCATCATTGTCTTGTCAGATTTGATTTCTGATGGAAGTGTGCCCTGGGATGCACCCTGGGGTTGCCTGTGATAGCTTCTGTGCCAGGTACCACATATGTCCAATATGTGCAGTGAAAAAGGGAGGTACCTAATAGCCTTTGTTATCACAGACTGTCAGAGCAGTAAATGACAAGTGCTAAGGAAATCTCCCAGCTACCATAGGTTACAAGAACCTAGACCATTCTGTTCTGAGCCAGAATAAATGAGTCTGGCTGGAGAGCAACCCTGCTATAAAACTAGTAAAATGGAAGCAAGCAAAGGGGTGAGAGTAAGCAAAGAGGAATAAAGATGTCTCCAGCTAAAGGACTGGAAAACTAACTCAGGCTGGCATTCATGTGAGACATGAATGAAATTCCAGCATGTTTTTTCTCCCTCTCTGGGCTTTTTTTCTTCTCTGCCTACTCCATTTGAGGTATTTAAACTCCACATAATCACTGTTTCAGCACCTGGAAAAGCTGGCCAGAGATGCAATACAGTGCATGGGCTTCATTGCCTGTGACCACTCACTGCTGCGTGCAGACAAGGAATAAATCCTAAGGAAATATTTCACGTGGTGATTGTACCCCTGCAGCCTTATTTTCTACCTGGGGTATTCTACCTTGTTTTCTATCTGTGTTTCTGCAGGGCTCTCTCAGCCACCTCATCCTCCAGTTGTAACTTTGTGGCTTTAATTCGTCCCTTCAAGAGCAGTTTGGGAAGGGCTGTTGGGGTGTAGGAGAGGCACTAATTCCCAAAAGGAAGCACTTAGCATGGACACTTGGTTGTGGGTTTAATGCTGCCAAGAAGTAAAGGACAAAGGGGAGAAAGTATGTAGCAGACAGGAGAAAAGTGTATGGAATGGATACAAGAGGGACAGCTGGTTTATGGGCTGTCACTGAGGTATTTTCCAACTCCATGAGTCCTGCAAGCACTGGGAATATGACAGACCAACCAAAAGAATCAGTGTTAGAGACTAAGAAGTGGCTGAGAAGCTGGCCTTGCATGCACGTGATCACAATTACTATAATATTTCAATAATTCATTGCATTTTCCAATATATCTTTTCCAAAAATATAATCAAATCCATGACTATTGTATCTTTGTCTTCATATGGCTCATCACGAGATTTTAATTTCCTGGTACCTCAAAATTTGTCTACCTGTTATCTTCCCTCCATCCTGCCTATCACTTTGTACCCAACACAGAAGTGCTGAAGTGTTGCTGTTGCTGCTTTTCCCCGAAAAGAGCAGCCACTAGAGGGAAAGATGCACACAGAAAATTCCCCTCAGCACCTCTGAGGCTTTCTCTGTAAATTAAAAAAAAAAAAAAAAATCAGAATTTTACCTAGCATTTGTAAGGTGATCTGATTTATCATTTCAGATAAAGTACATTGAATGAGATTATTTTTAGTATTGCAGTTGCACAGTACATCATGAAACACGGCCAAAATTAAGGGCCAGGAAAAAAAAAATCATTGGCTAAATTACACAGAGGAGATTGGATTACCTGTTCAAACAGAGCTCTTAATTCTGTGTATAAATAGAATCCACAAATACAAGTGCACTGCAGTAGAAAATAAAGCCAGCCAACAGCCCCTAATAACCCTTAATTATTAGGAGTTTCAGTTAACATTTGGACAGCTTTGGTCTTAATTCTTTTAAGTTTGAAGAGGCAGCATGACCGAGGTGGCCCCATTTGCAATTACAGAGAGCACACACACTGTTCCAGCCCATGCTGGCTTCAGCTGAGTGTTCTCTGGCAGCTTGGGCTGGGATTTTGCCCTGTTAAAATATAATTACCTATCTGAATGGCAACTAATTTCCAGTTTGAGTTATTCATTTGTAACAATGCACTTGTTTTGACAGAAGTCTATGACAAGAAAAACAAATTGAGCTCACGACCTTGGCGTCATCACTCACTTAGGAATGTTTTTGTATCTGAAAGAAAATCTGCTGATATTCCACGCAAGTAGTAAATGATCTCACGTCATCAGTCAATACAGCAACAGAGATCTGTTGCTGTGCATGTCATCAGTAAATTCAGCTGTAAAATATATATCTCAAGGTAAGACTGAAATCCAATGTTACTTTTAAAAAAAGAAAAAGCTTGATAGTGCTATACTACACATGGACAATTACAGTTGTAAAAACCAGAATGTTTCATAGTTGTCTTAGGGATGCTGTTTTTAAATGCCTTTAGCAGTGAGCTAATATCCTTCCCCATTTTTAAAGTTGCCCTATGTAATACATGTGGGAGATCAGAAGTCAAACACTGTATTGTGGGCCATCAGTAAAATGCAGCAGATGAAATTTATTATTAAGTTATCTTAATAATTTGTGCTGTTCCTCAAAATATAGGAACCATACTACCTGTGTAGCTCAAGGATCCTTCAAGGTAGATAATTTGACATTAATTTACTGCTGCAATCCTCACTTTGGTTAAGACTGTGTAACTCTTTCCCCTTTGACCTTCTGTTTGCGACTACCTGTATCCACCAAAAATTTTCACTCCTGAGAGTCAGGTTTGCCACAATTGTAAATGGCAAAAGTTGAATTTTTATTTCAACATTTTAC
This sequence comes from Climacteris rufus, assembly GCA_013398175.1. Classification (NCBI taxonomy): domain Eukaryota; kingdom Metazoa; phylum Chordata; class Aves; order Passeriformes; family Climacteridae; genus Climacteris; species Climacteris rufus. The sequence continues at coordinate 140,573 of VZRZ01002954.1, forward strand.
CCCCAATTTTTGGACATTTCAAAACATAGGAAGGTACAGGAAAAATGCTAAGTTTATTTTGTTTGATATTCTCTTGCCAGAAGCAAGCTGGCAAGAAAGTAAAAATCAGCACTATTTTTCTGTAGGAAGGAGTGCATGATTAATGTTGGGAAGCAATCTGGTTTCATTTGATCAGATACAATTACAGAACATTGAGACAGGAATATACACAGATGATCACCTGGCAGCTGTGGTCAGGTACACCCCTTGGAAAGCACAGGCACTCTCTAGGTGTCCATGCTACTGATGAGTTTTGCCCCCAGTGATGCCCTTTTTCTCCTGCAAGCACAAGTTTGAGCATGAGAGAATTCCCTTGACCTGGTGGTGTCCTTCCCTGGCCCCCAAACCAGCCTGTCTGAGCCACTTTCTGTCTTTCTGTGCTGAGCAGGACCTGCACTGGCAGGCAGCTGCCACAGCAAATCTCAGGCCTTTTTTATTCTACAGTGTGGAACGTTACAGATGATTTCTGCTGGATGGCACCCTGGCAGCTCATCTGCTCCTGCTGTGCACTCTCTCAATGAACCCAGTCTGCTCTTTGAGGTACCTTAATTGCTTGCTGTGGAAGCTGAAGGTGACACCATAAGCAAATCACCATAAATACATGCAAACTTCTCTCACAACAGCAAATCAGATGGCTGTAGATAGGGCACAGGATGGATCAGCAAGAGCTGTTTTGCTCTAAATCTCATTTTTCACACATCTTCAGACTTTGTACACAATCCCAGCAGATGCTTGGGAAGACAAGAACCTGAAGTTTATATGGGCATATATAAATCCCTGAATTGCTTTCTGCTGCTTATACTTCATAAACTAATATAGCAGTGAACAAACTGCATTCTCAGAACTGTGAACAAACTGCATTGTATATAAGTTATCCAGTTATGGGCTAGACCTTGTATTTCTTACTCAAGAAGGATTAAATCAAAAGGCAAGTAGTCTGTGAAAAGGTGATTTTATACACAGCTAGCTAAACTCTTGCTAAATTATTCTCTCAAAGGAAAAATAAAGGTTTCCAGTAGATTTTTCTGTACTTGTTTTCAGAGAATCTTATGCTTTTCCCCCTTAGAGGCTTTATTCAGGAGTGAAGTTAAATGTGTCATGAGATTGAGCTTTAAAGATGATTTTCCTAAAAAAGGATTAAGGCTCACTGACAGTGTAACGGAGGGCAGGTAATTCTGCTGCTTTGTGGCCGAACTATATCATACATATTATTATACAGATAAAAGTTCAGTACCTCCGAGCTTTAAGCTTGCTTCTGTAAGAGGTGAAAACCAGATTTTTTTGGTCTGTCCATAATTTTCTTTTCTGGAACAAAATAAGCAAACCTCTTATGATCTGAGCAGGACAGTGAGCAGTCTTTCAGTGACTTAATGAGGATCATTCAATATTTTTTTTTCCTCTCCAGAGTATTTCCAAGTTGTTTGGTTTTGGCTTTGTTTTTTTTACTTAACCTTGGGTGAAACATTAGGGGAGTTCTACAAACTAATAGTCTGTGGTCAATCTGTCAACATTGAGGTCACGGCTAGTTACCACACAATGGATTCACATATTTTCTCCATATCCACAACAGTTTTTTTCTTAACAACAAAGAGCTCTGCTTGACAAGTATGTTCATTTCAGAGTAACATCTACAACATCTGTTACAGTTTGTTAATACCTTGGCACCATCTCCATTGTATCTGAATGACAATTGTCCTTTTGTATCTCCATGACATTGACTACCAAGGCAGTTTGTAATTAGATGGGGTAACTTAATTCCTGGCCCTCTGCAAACATCTGGATTTGCAAATCTCCACTCCTAGATGGGGAGCTCTCTGCCACACATCACTAATTATGCCATGTTCTTATGTATCAGTCCCTACATTCTCCTGCTGAGCATCTCTTCTGTGTTCCCAGTACGAGCCAGAGACTGTTGTCAATACAGAGAGAATCAACATAACTGCCTAGCACAGCATGTGACATTTAATGAAAATGAAGTCAGGTCTAATTTGCATGGCAGGTGTTACTTTATTACACCAGAGCTGCAGAAGCTGGGTGCTACTGTGCAAGGCTGAGGGCTGGTGACAACCAGGGTGTCTGGCACAGGAATCTTGGCATCCCCTCCTTGCCTGCCTGCCCACCTCCTGTGTGAGGTAAAGTGACAAACTTGCTCTTTTTTCCAGGTCCCCCTGTTCTTGTTCCTTCTGGTAACTCTGTCTCCCAAAGCCCTCAGAGCAGTGCAGGTGGTTGGGGGTGGAAGGCCCACCCAGCCTCCTGCCAGGGGGTCACCACTAAACATCAAGCACTTCCAGCTCTTGAAGACCATCCTGGATTCAAATCCACAAGCTACATATAAAGAGCTCTAGAGCACAAGAGAATTGACTTCTGTCAAGCACAAGAAGTGTCTTACAAGAGAAATATATAAATGTTTTTACAAGCCATGTGTGTTGAAAGAACATGTATTTTTTTTTTAGTCAAGCACTCAAAAAAATTAGATTTGGGCTCCTTCAGTTTCCATTTCCCTATCTCATCTTACCAAAACTGACAAGGATGCAAAATGCTCACTTTTCAGTGATTTTTATTTGTTTTAGCCTTATTAGTATCCCTTAGAAATACTAATTTTATTTTAAAGTTTCTGATTCTGATTTCGGACTCAGTTAAGACCATCAGCAGTAATAACACATTGTAAATCTTAACCTCATGTCTTGAAGTAAAACATAGGACACCTTCTAACAGGCTGTGGCTCCACCCACTCACTTTCACCTCATCCTCTACTTCTCAGGAGAGCTTTTGGGTTTTTTTTATTGTCTCCCCAGCTGCTTTCTGACCACTGTCCGTTCTCTACAATCATTTTGTCACTACATTGGCTTCCAGACTGCTTCACTGCTGAACATCTCAAGTGCGGGATGTTTTGATCCTCCGAGGAGACTCCCGATGCCATTGGTTACCGCTCCATCCCGTCCCCTCAGAGCCAGCCAGTACCAACCCACGGGCAGACTGCTACTTCACAGACCGTCTGAGCAACTTTACAGACACGCATTTCACTTAGCACGGCAGTAATATGAAGAAAGTTTTATTTATAGCAGTTTTCAGAAAGGGAGATCAGTTTCCCAGGTAAAAACTTATGAATCACACAATCAGAACAGCACAATAAAATAAATTAAAGCCTTTACCAAAATTCATAATGATTTGCACTGGAGCCCAGTTTTGGATGACATTCAGTCTCCCAGAGACGGTGTTACAAACTCCAGAAAAGTTTTTGTCTCTGAAGTTTAACTTTGTAAACAGATCTGCCAGTTCGAAAATTGCGCTGTTCCAGTCGTTTGTGTCTAAAGGCTCATCAGTAAATCTCCTCATTTACAATCCCGGGTGATGATTTTTTGACAGCACATCCAGAACGAACACCGGTCGGATGTCCACGGAGACAAAGCGATCTCTGCACTTTAGGAAACAACGAGGGCCCTGACTCCGCGCTGCGGGCGGGACCCATGGCGGGGCAGGGCGCGGAGTCCCGGCGCGGCGGGGACGCTCGCTGCCAGCGGGGCGCTCTGCCGCCCGCGAAAGGCTCTAGGCGCTGCCGGAGTTCCTTGCTCGGGAAGCCTTGCGGTTCGTTCCTCCGCGGGACGCGAACGAGGCGGCTGAAGGAGACAGCGGACACCTCTGAAAGGGGAACCCGTGGCGTCCCATCGCTCGGTGCGATCGGTGGCGGGGAGGGCGCGGGGTCACAGCCGGTGATGTTCTGGCTGCTCGCAGGCGGCGGCC
>VZRZ01002954.1:151183-243383 GCA_013398175.1 Climacteris rufus
CCCGGCTCCGGCAGCCGCAGTGCCGCCCCCGGCAGCCAGCGCCTCGCCCGCATCCTTCCTGCGAGCTGGAGACGGAGCCCGGGGAGCCCCGGCCGGAGCCCTGAGCGGGGCTGCAACAGGTACGGGCAGCGGGCGGGCTGGGCTGGCCAGCGGCGCCGCTCCAAGGCAGCGAGGGAGGGCACTGCGACAGCGCTGTGAGGAACGGGCGTGAGGAAGTTGGGAGCAGCTTGTGTACTCCATCTGTGCTCTGTGTTCGTCAGGGTGACCTCGGAGAGTGTCCTTTCCACTGAGTCTGGGAGGGGAGAGATCAGTGTTTTGCTGGAGGCGTCTCCATCGGCATGTGCACAGGGAGAGCAGGAAGGCTCAGGTTCTGAGGGAGCCCCTGTAGTGCAGAAATCCCGTGGGACAGTCACACATGCTTGTAGAACTGTTTTTGTTTCACCCTTGGACAAGGTCAGTGGGTGAAGCGTGATGTGCACTCCGCAAGCTAGGAGTTGCCAAAGGCCTCTCTTGTTGCTTGTCTAAAAAGAAAAGAGGTCTTGTGGTTTTTTGGAGAGTGAAACAAGCTGTGTGCCTTGCATGGGAGGAGAGGGCTTGAGCAAGGCTGGCAGTAATCAGTCCCTGTGTCCTGGGATACTTGCTTAAAACCCAGTGTGAACTGGAGGCAACATTGCCTGAGCTGGGCTTATCTGCATTAGGTGCACTTCTCCCACCTTCCACCAGTACCTCCTTCCTTCCTAGCACATATTCCTAGGATACAGGGCACTGAGGTTCCTCTGCTCGCTTGGTCCAGAGTCAGAATCAGTGGTGGTCCCAGTGTGAGCAGCTGGGCACATCTGGATACAGAGCATTCTCTGTCTCCCCTGTGACAACTTCCAGCCTCCTATTGGACAAGTGAGGAAGGTAATGCCCTTTGCCCTTCTGCAGCTTTCTACATGTGCTGCTGGGGAGATGTGCTAATGAGCGTGTCCTGTTTCACTGATTGCACTGGTTGTACTTTCTCACAGTACGGGATTCCTGAAATGAAACCGTTTTTGTTCCAAACTCAGGAACCTGAGATGCTGGGAAGCCGTGTTTGGGAAATTTTTCTTCAGGAGGGAATTGTGGAGCTATTGGAGAATGGTTCTAACATTCCTTGAGCATGTAGACTTGAAAAATATACTCAATGATGTCCTGCCTCTTGTGCCTATATCCCTAACAAAGATGGGCTCAGACTTAGTGATGAGTCTCCTGTGCAGGGTGCTGTTCCAAGCACTCTTGGTGTTGGTGACCTTCTAATTGACTGAAATTCTGCTAAGCTGTCAGAAGAAAGAAGACTTGAGACAGAGATGTTGGAAGAGTTTGAGCAAAATGAAGGCAGAAGCTGATTCATTTTAGTAAGTTATGCTGTGTACTGCATGTTGGAAGAAATATCAGTACTTCAACTTCAGTTATATTTCCAGTGTTCTTTTTGTCTACACAACACTTGTTCAAGGACTAAAGGTTCATGGGAGGACTCCTGCTTTGTTTGCAGTTAATAGTCATCCAGCCTGTAGTGGAAATTCTCACTTCATTGTTGGGCTTCATGCTAATACATTTTAATGTTCTTTCAATGTTTTGGGCTTCAGGGTCATTCAAGTCAGGGCCTCCTCCTTGAGTTGCCTCTGTACTAACAGTGTTTTCCAATTTTTCCAGTAGTAACCACCCTTTTAAAACCATGAATATTTTAGTGAAAATTAACATAGTCCTGAATCTATTCTGTTAATACTTCCTCCCCCCCCCCACCCATACCACTGGTTGCATGACAGCTGTTTTTGGTGTTGCTGTCACCAAAGCAGGTCGATATTTCTTTCTGTTATGAAATAAAAGTACTGAGACTTAAGAAAAAAGTTATGAACATGTCATATTACAGTTCTTTCCTTCAAAATTTCTTGTATAACACTGCATGATATTGGGCAGACTTCCTGATATGTTGAACCTGATAAATACCATTTCCACTGAAAGGATAGAGAAGTATTTTTTCTCTGCCATGCATGTGGTGCTATTCCTGATTTCATAATTGTTAAAATCTGGTCCACAGAACTTGAAATTTCATGGGTCAGTTATCCTTCCTACTTTGATTCTCCCCAAATTTTTCAGCATACGCTGAATTATGTTTTAAAATTATTGATCGGCATGGATTCATAATTCCCTTTTGAATGTTTTTATAATTTCTTTATTTGATTTTGTATTTCCCAGCTGACAGTAGAGCTGAATTTCCCTAAAATTCTGTCTGTTGAGGTGTAGGGAAAGAGAAGCTTCTGATGTCTCTCTTTTTAATCTGCTTTTGTTGTTCCTTTGCTGTCTTCTGAGTGATTAATCTCACTATTTTAGTCTTCGAAGAGCCTTTCCAAAGGCTCAATTGTTCACACAACCCAGAGGATTGCAGCCTCCAGTTTTGAAATGCCCCCTTTGAAATGGCAGGACCAGCTCTAACCAGAAGAGTGAGATGAGGCTCAGCAGTTATTATACACACAACAGAAATTCTGATTCCTGTAGCTTTGCAGTTTGTCACATGGCCAACCTCTTGCAGTGCTGTATTGAACAGAGATCTTCACTGAGTTTCTTGCAATTTTCCCAGGTCCCTATTGTGGCTTGATTAAGCTAATTGAGAGCTCTGCTAGTAATTAACCACCATTAATAAATGTAAACTTACCAGCTTTGCATTTAGCCCATCACATACATGAAAAATTGCACAGCTCTGACCAGACTCAGAATTGAATTTTTTTTCCTATAAGGAACTAAGACATCACTGTCTTGGAGCACTGGTTTAGCATAGCATTGTGACCTGTGAAAGTCATATTTATATTCCTAATTACATAGTGGGAAGACTTTATCGACAAGAAAGGACTTTGAAACAAATACATTGAGAGAAAAATCATCTTTTCTCTACAGCAGGAAGAGGAGGATATTTCTTTTTTAAAGTAGAGATGCCAGGCCTCCGTTTTGAAGATATGGTTTTAAATTCCAGTGGGTCATTAAGTGAGTTTTTTCTGCTGACATAAATTAGCATATCTGTGTTGCAGTGCAGATTCTTGCAACTTATTCTGCCCGTGGGATATTATGGCAGAAGTCAGGGAACTCTGCTGTTACAGAAACACATCCCAGTCCCATTTCCTCAAGTGTTGCAAGCAGCAGATACACTTGCATGAGACAAGGATTATTTGGATGATGAGAACTTTTGAAGAAACACATTTATATTTCTTCTTCTCCCATTTCTTTTAAAATTTTTCATCTAGCCTTACACTCACAACTGAATTCTTTTGGTGATATTTTCAAGATCATGTGAAGCTTCAGGATAGCTGTTGAGATATTTAGTAGTGTTAGTGATAAACACACAGTGAAAGGATGCTGTTGTCCAAAGAAAGAAGATGCCTGGGATAGGTTGGGTTTTTTTAAAAAATAACTGGCATGTCACAGGGTCAAAGTGGTCCAGTGTTATTTGGTGATTGTCAGGTTAAGTTCTGTCAGTGTAGGGTCTTAGGTTCATAACCTGTTCTAGTCCCATGACAAACTTTTCATGCTTAAAATATTTATATTTTTTTAAAGATTAAAAAAAATAATTAAATGTGTTAAAAAGCATTGAAACTTAACATATCAAGTAAAATATTTGTTTAATAATACCTGTTACTATTTTATCTTGAAATTGTAGATGATTTTATGAAGAAACCATCTATCCTTTGTTTACCAGCAGTCTTTCAGATGGTACTGAAGACTTGAATACTTGTTCTGTGTGGGAAAGGAAATAGTTGAACTGTTCTGGAGCTGGTTTAAGACAAAAGAAATGAAGTGCTCACAAAAAATGTAGAGAACACAATATCAAGGACAAACACACTTTTTATTTCTGACAGTGTTTTGTCTATTTGTGGCTGTGATGGTCATAGTATAAGGTAGTGTTGGCTCCTTAGAAACCAGCAAAGTGATGCTCAAGTTCTCTACCCACAGCTTTGGTCATGACTGCTTTATGCTCATAATGGGGCAATGCAGCCAAATCCCTTTGGTTACACTTCAGCAGCTGGGAAGATGAGTCCTGTATAACTAAAGATCAACTGCAGACTGGTAATTTTAGTTTAATGTTTTTAATATTCCCTTACTGTAATGTATTCTGAGCAAAGCTGAAGATGTTGCAAATACAACTTTGGGGTGTTGTTTATAAATTGCTGTAATTAGGGGCTGGTCAGATCAGTGCTAAAGAGGCAGGGCTGTTCATTCATGTTGGCTGCATAAGTAAGCTCTCCATTTGGAGCAGTGTGAATATATTTTATATTTTCCAAATGTATCTGTCACATCCTACCTTAATGGTGACAGCATCTCATATCACACCGTGTTTCTGTCTTGCTGTATCTACACCAGTGTCTAATGAATGCTTCTGCACAAAGGCTGTTGTACACTGTGCAGCTGAGTGAGCTCCTGTCTGACTCAGATGCTTTCCACCCTTTACCTCTGCAGTTTATGGAAATTTCCCTCCTGTTACTCTGTGGCCAGGTTGCACTAACCCTGTGACTGTTCTCAGGGGCAGAGGAGGATTGGGAGGCGCTTCTCTCTGCAGCTGTACAGCACACAAACATTTCTGCAAGCCTGGAGCAAAGGGGCTGGTACACGGTAGGAAGCACTAAGCACCTCTGAGCAAGCAAGGTAAGCCCTGGCCCTCGCCACAGCGGCCACAGTGAGCACTTGTAGCAGAGTTTTAAACCCTTTGCCACAGCAGTTTCTGTCTTTGCCCCCAACATCAGAAATGTGCGGTAGAAGTTTAGTCCTTTATATGTTGAGGCATTTTTTGTAAATTCCCTCGTTTGCAGATGCTCATTCGCTGAGTTTCCTCTATGAGTTGTGCAGCTTTTCAGTTTTAACTGGTTTAATAATCTTTCTTCTCAAAAGGACCAATACTTCAATCTTACCAATCAGGAGGAGAACCTCTTGGCTGTGCTAACTCAGCCTGTGCCTGCCTCTTTGTGTATCGACTTCCTGTCATCTCTGAGATTAACTTAAAATAATTCTTGCCTTTAGTAGCCCTTTCCAGTTTTCTCCACTACCTTTATAGGTTGTTCATGCTCTGCTTTTCCTTTTCTAACTTAATTTCTTTTTCTTGTTTAGAAGAACCCTGTTGATATACAGTATTAGGATCTCTGCTGGAAACCAGTAATACGTTAACTCTGGCTGAAGTATTGGCTACACACATCTCTGATTGGTTCCTCAGGAAAGGATGGAGGTAGATACTCATATCTCTAGTTACTCTGCTGAGAAGCCTACCATTTTGCAAAACGATTAAGAATGTGCTTGATGTGGGAAGTGTGTTAATCCAGTTGAAAGCAACAAGGTGCTTCATGTTTTTAAAGTTAAAAAGCGTAAGCTTACCAGCCATGTATGCCTCCAGGCAGATAATAGAAGTACAAGAGCTGTTTTATATTTAAGCCAGCAGATAAAAGTGGCCTTTTGAAAAGTGGAACACTCCTTCAGAAGGAATCACAGGCAACAGTCAGCTGCTTTTAAAGTGGATGGCAAATGTGTGTTTGTGAAGAAGACAGATGTGGAGGCTTGTTCTGTATTTACATAGAAGCCCAAGTTAGCAAGTCTGTTTTTTTGACTAATAAGTTACTTTACTAAATAATATTGAACCTGACTGGCACACTGCTATGTTGTGAAGTGCAGTAGCAAAAATTATGGAAAAAAGTTGCTCTACATTGTAAAGTTAGGCATTAGCTGAGGTTTGGTTTCTGTGTCTGTTTTACCAAGGAGGTAAATTGTACCTGTTTCTTTGACTGCTGTGGTTTATTATCCATACAGGATGGGACAACAGCTCTTCCCTCTCCCAGCTATGCATGGCATAAGAGCCTGGAAGAATTATCCTATTGGCAGCTCCTTAAATAAGTATCTATCCAGGTTCATGACTGAGCATGAAGTTTCTCATGGTTCAGAGTTAAATGTTCCAAGGAAATAAAATTCTTCTCACTAAATGATAGTGAAAACACAGTAGGAGGTATTTTGTTCAGGGCATACAAGCTATTGTCCTACCCTTGTCCAGAAGGCTACATACATCAAACAGAAGATGTCTTCCTTACATTCCAGCTAAATCAATGTTATTTCTTCCAGAATACTGCTGCTTCCGTTCCTAGAGATAAAAAAACATAGCTCACTGTCAGTAGATAATTCCTTCTCTTGGGCTTTCTGTCCTTGACCAGTAGAAGTTTTTATTTTTCTTAGACAAGGAAGCCTTTCTTTATCCCTGGAAGATTAAATTGTCTTGCTGGTAGATCTGCCTTACTGAAGAAATGGAGGAGGAAAAGCAGATAGGGAAGAAATAGAAAAGAAAATAATTTCAAGGTATCTTTATAGTCTCCTATTGTTAGGATGTCAATTACTACCATATATCACCTATACAGCAAACTTGTCATAGCTTGGGGTATTTCTTTTTTTCTTTCTCTCCTCCTAGAAGAAAATATATCAGTTATCCATACAAAATCTTTTTTATTGCTGGACTCTTCTTTAAAGTATAACCATGATGCTCAGAGGGATTTACTTTTTTAACATCATATTCAGAAGGATGAATGTTAAAAGATCATAGTCTTTTAAAACCAGGTGTTCATTCCATGGGAGTAATTGCAGAAAATAATGCTCTTTTCAGCTTTTTGAGTTGGCACAGCTCGTTTTAAATGCTGACGCCTCATACTACAGAGTGACCAAGAATGGTAAATTAAGCAGTGTACCTGTAACTGTGGGCTCTGATTTAACTGTAACACTCCTTTGGATGAATGCAGAGTGCATTTAGTTACTGTAAAAATGGAATTTCCAAAATAGCATTTAGGAGTAGAAAGAAGTTTAAGGAACTGCGAAACCCCAAATTGCTTCTGTAATGGCCAAAGAGGGAGCCCTGCTGCTCCCTGGTGAGGCACAGGGGCTGAGGTTGGTGATCCCACCCAGCAGCTCATTTCTGGTGCTGTTTTAGGGGTTCTCCTTGCTCACAGACAGTGCCACGTGTGCAGCTCTTAGCAGTGCACTTCTGCCTCCACAGCAACCAGGCATCCAGAGCACCAGGAAAGAAGGGAAGGACTTGTTCACAAAATACGTCAACTTGCAGACCTTATCTACAGATCTTCCCTTTCCTTGGTGATGTGGGGAACATAATTGACTTGTTCCTGGGAACCCAGATATTCATGCCACCCTTGGAAGGATGGAGCAGGTCCGTCACTGCACCCTGGCAGTGCCTGTGTGACCCCTGAGAGCAGGTCCTGTCCCAAATGCTTTGCTTTCAAGCTTCAGCACCAACTGTGGCCAGGAAAAGTTTGTCAGAAGGGCTCCCAGCTCTCCCTGGGAACAGAAGGTAGAGGGAGGATAATGAATAGAGCTAAAAGGTGAGAGGTGTCTGCTAGTTCAGCTCTCCCTTGGTTAAGTTCTCCTTCCTTGATCTGCCTAGTTCTTGTGTGGAGCCAGTCCTGTGTCTCCTTTCAATTAGAGCTCCATCTCACTTTTCTCTCCCTCCCAGTTTGTGGATTTCAATCCTGTCTCAAGCCTGTTTCACTTGTATTTCTTCTTTTCTTTGCTTTCATGACTCAGGACTTTTTTTCCTCATTTCCTTCATGCTATGCCTCCTTTTCTGAAAGGAAACATCAGTCCAGCAGGAGGATTAAAGGAGATTTTAAAATAAATTCATAGGGAGTCTCAACCCCTTGCAGAAACTGTAAGAATATGGTAGCAAGTTTCAATTCTATTGAGCTTTATTTTTGTGTAGTATAATATAGTTCATAATGTTATCAATATCTACAAAAGCATAAAGAAAAGGCAGCAGTAGGAGTTACAAAAAAAAAAAAACAAAAACAAAAGCCTTGTAAAAGATATAAAATTAAACTTCAAAATACTGCAGAAGAGGAGGAAGGGCAAGAACCCCAAATTGCAGGCTGTTTTGGAAAGAAAACAGCTTTGGAAAGATCTAAAAGTGAAGCCAAAAGATGTAAGAAGCCCCCCAAACCAGCAAAAGAGAAGCCCATCTAGGCCAGTTTTAGTGAACAGATTAGGAGCTGAAGAGGAAGGGAAGGTTAAGCAATTTTTGTTTATGTTGCATGCAGATAGAAGAAATAATCACAAACTTTCCTCTGGGTGATGGGGATCAGAGAAGCACTGCCAATCTGATTGTATTGCTGAAGCAGTGTTTAAAAATAAACAATCTCTCAGCTTTCTCTTCAAACTTCCTCTCTGTCTTTAAATAACAAAAAAACCCCACAAAACCACCACAAAATATAAATCTCAAAAATGAGCCATCAAAATGACAGATTCTTTAAACTTACTCTTGGAGGTTAGATCACAGATTCTCTTCTGCAATAATGAACCTGATTAAAACCATTAGTATTTCCTTCCATACCGCCTTGAAAAACAAACAATTCAATGGAGAACTGTAAAGTTTCATGCTGTGCTCTCAGTTAACACTGCACCTCATACCAACTTCAGCTGCTATTACTGGGATAAAGATTTGTAAAACCTCTCTTTGGTTTCCCACAAGTGGAACTCTTTCTGCCACCGGTGTGGACCTACAACCTGTGGCATGGGCACAGTGCCTTGAAGACTTATGAAGCTTGAAACAAACGCAGAATGGAATGAGATTTTGATAGGACGACATAAATAAAATAATTCTGAAGTTGCATCAAGAGATACACTAGATTTAGCTTCTTTGTCATGAACATGGTTACCATTATTTTGCCCCAAAGACTATTTTCAGGTTATTGGCATTTGCCTAACTTCCAAATCATAAAGCAACTCTGTTTATTTATTTATTTATTGAGGCAAATTATTTGCATCTGCTCTCACGGGTAGCAATCTCTGCTTTGCTGCACATTATGGATTGGTACACTGGGAACAAGGAATGCTTCCTCAGTTGCACAGCTAAACAAGCAATGAAATGGGTGAATCTTTCCTTGTGACTTGTAAGAGAAAGGTTGCTGTTTCCCCATTCCCAGTTAACTAAATTGTTTTGACTCCAGGACAGACTTGGTTCGGGAATGAAGAAACCTCAGACAAAACAATGAATTTTTAGTTTTATTAATGTGTCAGGTTGTTCCTGCATCAGAGTTGTTACTTCTACTTGGGCCTACTTTTTTTTCTTTTGCTAGTAAAGTGTAAGGCTAGTGCATGTTATTAATATTAGAGTATTCAGAATTTTTTCCTTGTCATATAAGAAAAATCTTGGGTTGTCTTTTCTAACACCAGGTGTTTAATTTTGCTGTTGTGTTTTCACAATGCCATATTAGTAAACTGATTGGTTTGATTTGAGTTAGTTCTAAATGTTCTGCGGAAGCAGGCAACTTAAGATATTTATCCCAGGCTAGAGAAGCAAAGGACAAGATCTGTAACCATTCCCTGATAGGCCCTGGGTGTGTGTGAGATCTGAGTGTTCAGCTCCAAAGACCCCTGATGGGATGCTCAGCTCTTATGTGATAGGAACTGCCCTTGCAGAATTCTGCTAAGCCTAATAAGGTACATATTGTATAAGAACAAAACCAGCTGAGCTTTATTATGTGACTTGCATGCCTGGTAATGAATAGAAGGAAGGCACACACCTTCATGAACAGAGAAATTTAATATAGTCTCTTCCTGGAGTTGCACCAGTGGGACTGAAAGTTTATTTCAGCATTCTAAGGGCAATAAAAATCTAAATTTAAACTCAAAATGTACACAAAAGAGTACCCAGAGGCTATGTACTGTTCAAACTTTGTTTAGGTCATAAATGCTTATGTAAAGTTCGTTTTTATACCATTTAGTTAGGTCTTATGGTTTTGAGCAGTATCTCTTATTGCTAGGAAAGATGTAGCAAGTAGAGGGGATGCATCTGAAGGTTGGAGGGGATGCACCTGAAAGCTCAGCTCTGCTTTACTGTTGTATTTAATCCTTACTGCTCAGTGCACAGCTGTGTGAAGAGATCTGGAGCTCTTAACCTTCACTGTGCAGACATCTTTGAATCTGTTCTGATCCATTCCCATAGGCAGCCATCTCAGATACTTGGGGTTTAAGGTAAATGTGAGAGGGAGAGCTGAAGATGCCAGGTGAAGGTTTGCTGTAGCAGGTAAATGCCTGTTACATAAACACAGATTGGAAAGACTGAATATAAACAGTCACCAGGTCCTGGTCAGTGGGCCTTCAGTTCAGAGTTTTGCTGGTCCTTTGTGTATTGTGAAATCTGTCAGCCTGACTTAGCAGAATTGAATATTTCAAGTTTTCTTGGAGCAGATGTTGATGGGAGTGGCCATGGGATGTGAAAAGTGCTGTCTCTCTGACTACTGTGAGAAAAACTGCAAATTTCCAAGCATTTAAAATACAGTTTCTGGCTGTCCATTTGGGTAATAATTAAAGTTCTAGCCGTGTTTATTTACCCTGTTTGTTCATTCTTTGAAATAGTTCTGCTATGGGAAGCATGCCCAATATTTAAGGTATTTGATAGCACAACAAAGATTGAAGAAGACTAATTTACATAAAAATACCATTTATTATTCAGGAAAGGTCAAAAAAAGTTTCAGTGTATTGGAAGACTAATATGCATAAGATGTAATCTCCAAAGCTGACAGTCTCTGAAACTACAGATAATACACAAAAAATCCAGTTGAAGAGAAATCCTTGCCTTTTATAAACAAGATATATTTACGAGTCATCGAATATGTGTCTTCTGATAAAGGCTTCAACTTCTTTTTGTTTCTTCTGCATCTTGCAAGTCCCTCTTTTCCATCAGCCCATTTTATGTACCCTCTGTCCATTTTACCTGTCTTCCCAGATCTTCTTAAATCTCCTTTCATCTTTCGGTGTCTGCTTCACCATGACTACTGCCTCCTTCTAATTTCCTGCACTTTTTGCATTCAGTGGCTAATTTTTTTCCAGTCTCATAATAGTGTTTTAATACAGTTATAGGGTCCAGTGTAGTCCTTTGTGCACTGAAATTCCCCCTAGTCAGTTTTCTTCTGGTGAGCACACACATGGGATTTCCTGTGATGGCTCTTCTTGTCCAGGCTTCCAACCAGCAGAGCCACAGCTGACTCACCTTTCCTGAAAACACCACATAATTTATTTTCCTTGACTATCCCCCTTCACACATACTACATTCATAGTTTTCTTGTTAGTTTTATTACAGCATGTTTATAAGATGGTTTGTCTTTCCAGCCATAAGCAAATATTAGTTATTCCTAAAATGTGTGCATGCATCTTTCAACAGTACTTGCCACCATGATCTTAAAAGATAAATATTTGCTACCCAGTAGAACTGTTGCTTTTAACTTCTGGATGTGCTACAGCCTGTTGCTGCTGGATTGGACTGTGTTCAGATTGGACAAACATCTAGGTGTTACTAATTCTTCCCAGCTTTATTTAGGCATTTATAACAAAAAAGGATATTTTAATTTCTCCTAGTTTCTTTTACATGTGTTATTTTTGTTCTGACCTTAATAGTCTGAGAACTATAGAAAATACAAATTTTCAAAGCAGATGAAACATCAGTTGCAGCCTTAGAGGCTTCTCTGGGACAAAGTTGTTTTCTCTAACTCACTGAAGACATTGCCTCAGGGAACAAAAAATATATTTGTTCTCCATGGCACTTCATTATTTGGCTTCCTTGAAAGACCCAGTTAAGGAACTGGTTGTTTCTGACAGCAGTAGCAGTTGCTGCAATCCAAATGAAGTATCTGACAGTGGTTCTAGGATATGTGACATAAATAACTGGATAACTTTTCTATTATACATTGAACAACTTCACTCATTTGCATTCTATACTGATAATTTAAGGCTGTTGGTGTCATAATGAAGCACTCCTTTATTTTTAGTTGCATAGTTTGCAAGTATTTTCAAGAAATCAAACTTTTTTGGTTTCTTCATAATTATTGTGTAGTCATTATACTGTGTGTTCTTCTCCATAATCCCACTGATTTATTTTTACTCACAGGACCAACAGTGGCAGCTCCCTATCATTTTAGATTTATTACACAGGAGTGAACACAAACAAGAGAATTGTACCAATGCAGCCAAGTGCCCAAGAATGGCACAGACTGGCAAAGGTCTGAGTAAACGTCCTACCAGCCACATGCACATTTTACAAAGTCTTCATAACACCTTTTGGCTTTATGTGAACATGGTGCAGTGTGTGGTGCTACATACACGGTCCCCAGGAAATGTAGAGAGATGATGAAGTTAGTTATTACTTGCCATTAAAAATTGCAGAGCTCCTAGAAAAAGAAATATATTCAGCTTTAGTATCTTTTCCTTTCTCTTAAATAATATTATAGTAATTAAATTTTAATATGTAAGTGCTTTGTAGGTCATTAGTGGTATAACTCTGCATATATGTGCCTGCTTCAGAAAACAATTCAGCCCGTAATCTCATAATGTTGATTCTACCTGGCAGTTTTATTTGAACTTAATTTCTTTTTCACCTAATGCTGTTACCCCCAGAGTTATGAGACAGGCATCAGCTGACAGCACCAGGGGAAGGATAGGTATTGGCAACAGCATAAAAGCAAAGGGGGAGGAAAGAGAAGAGCTATTGTAGCATTTATCAGTATTCTATTAATAGTCTGCTCAGACAAAACTGTGGAATAAAACAGACATTCATACTGCAATTTTTTGCAAAGGTTGAAGCTATTCATCTGCATGGTTACAAGGCAGAAATCTAAAGCTTCCAGATATTATAGCTGTTTCATTGTATTGTTATAATCAGAAGAAACACCTTAAAACCCCCATTGCCTTAGGTGTAAATATTCTACCTCGTTCCCTTTGGGAGGAATGCAGATACAGACAGCCCCCCTTCCTAGAGTGCTTTTTAAAATAGTGTCTTTATAGGTTAAAGCAAAGCTATAGCCAAATATTCCAGGCAGGTAACAGGGGCAAGAGTCTTTTAGACGAGGGCTCAATTGGCCACCCACTGAAGTGGATGGAAAGCCTCTTATTGTTTTTTATGTTTTGTTATTGTTTCAGTGAAGGAGCATGTTTTCACTGTGTGTAACCTGGTAGGGAGACACTGCACAACAGGTTGTCCTCTTTTTTACTGTAGAAGAGACTTGAGCAAGAGGGTGGGGAAGGTGCCCAGAAACAGCTGCCAAATCTGTGAGTTCAGAAAGCCACAGGACCTACTGCTCTGGGATTGTCTGTAATATCCATGGAGACCTTTGTAATTCTGATTCTGGGCATCAGCTGTGCTCTTACCTGTGTTCTCTTTCAGTGCCCTTACTGAATGTACACTTTTTAGGATGAAATAGAACTCACTATTCACAAAATGGGTTTTTGGGGGAGGACAGTTTAGATCCTGGGCAGGTTTCACACGGTGTCACTCTGCTGTCCTAGGACACCTGCATTAGGAGCACTCTGGAGCAGAGACCATCTGACTTGGCCTCTGCAGGTGTCTCATTCTGTCTCCTTGATATTCCAGAGTTTCTAGGGCAGTTGCTTTCTTAATTAGAGGCCTCCTCAAGTGTGGTCTGTTAAGGAAATGACATTGGGCTTTGTTGCATAGAGAGTTATTAAGGGCAAACTTGTGAAGCCCAGGTCAGGGGGAATAAAAGTAAAGAAAACCAAACCAAACAAAGCCAAGCACACTAAGAAGCAAAAACCACAAAAACAAACAAACAAAAAAATGGGTCAGACATTGTTGGCTGGACATTAGCCAGCCTGTGACCTATTGCTACTTTTCTATTGGAGGCATTGCACTTACAAACTGAAACAGAGTTAACATTTTCTTTCAAGTTGATACCCTCAGGTTTTGTCCAAGGTCTTATTATAAAGAGATCACTTCCTCCTTTGTTACAATGTGATTGTTAAGCATGGAGAAAGAATTACACTGAACAGTGCAGGTTGTCAAAAATGGCATTTCAAAAGGTCCAAAATACTCCTCAGAACTGACTGCAGTTACCCAACAGTTTCCTGAAGAAAAACGGGGTATCAATTCAAAAAAGAAATGCTTTTCATGTATTCAAATATTTCAATTTTTTTAGTTAGTGTTAGTGAAATCAGTCAATCTGGTTTGTTTCAAGTTTTAAGATGTGTAGAGAGGATTAAAAATTACCCCTCCATCCCTCCACCCCCCAACATTTTCATTTGGAAAAATGAACTATTATGCTAAATTCGTTATTTTAAATTGTGGTTGAGAAAATGCATAGCATATTTTACTTGTTTAGAAAAGCTGTGTTTTCCTACAACTCTTAAAAGTAATGAATTTGTTCTTTTGAGAAATCCTGGATTCTGAAATTAAAACTGCCATTTGATTTACACTCGGAATATTTTATTGTTGCAGTTGTAGAACAGAGGTAGTTAACTGGGATCCTTTAGAAAACCTATTTAGTCAAAATATTAGGACATTGAAGTGGGTGCAAATTGCATTAGAGAGCACTTGCCGTGTTCAAGATTATTGGCAGAGAAAGGAAGAAGGAAAAAAAATAAGTAATATTGTATCAGTATTCCCAGATGAAAGATTTAAGTATTATTATTCTACGTATTTTACATCATTTGCTCTTTGATAGTTATGTATGTTTAGATTTTGCAAGCTGAGAACACTGAAAGAAATTACTGCTTTCAGGTGGAATGGTTTTCCATGCTTAAAAGTTATGAGTGATAGCTGGATTGTATTTTTAAGGACAAGCAGTGTTTGGTAACTCTGTGATAATTACTCTGATGTCTCCTCCTTTTTGCTGTTCTCACTGGCCAGCCCTTGAAAGGAAATATTTTGTGTGCACGTTTCTGTTGTCTGCCTTGTGTCAGAAAATGCATGTAAACTGCTACCAAGTCTGACACCTACTTTGTCTCCAGTGTTTTCCTTGTTTAAATGTCTTCCCAGCTGCATGGAAATAGGAAAAATATCTCCTCTTTTGAACAAAACTTTCAACTTTCTGGAGGTTATTCTTGAAGTCAAGGAGAGGGAATCTAATTGGACTTGTTTTATGTGAGATGAACCAGCTTGAGAAAGTCTGAGAGATGAACTTAGCTCTCCTTTTTTTTGGTGAAAGTTTCTGGCAAGCAAAATGCATAGATGAAATGAAATTAACCCTTCCACACCCCAACTCATGCATGAGGGATTTTGCAATGCACTTGTTTTCATCCAGTTCTATGAACATTGATGTTTTCACTGTCTCAAAGTTCTAAGGGCAAGCTTTAGTCTCTTTGGTAGTTGAAGTAAAAGGAGACACTGTTCTAATTATGAATGAAGGATTTAAAATTTAACATTAAAAAGGTGAAATAGAAACCCAGTTACAAAACTATAATCTTTGTTGAATGCACTTTTGTGTTGCAATATTACAGAAAAATCAGGCACTGGAGCTTTTTTTAACCCAGAAGCATAAGAAGATAATTCTCTTTTTTGACATGCTTTACCTTTGCAAACTTACTGGGCTGTTGACAGGTACAACAAGACATGTGCTACACTTACATGCTATTAGTGCAGAAGGCATTGAAAAATGTCTCATGCATTGGCATATCTGACAATTTAGGGTATTAGTTAACAGTGAGACTCTGTAAATAGAGTGAATTTTAGCCCCAACTGCTGACTTGAGCATTCAGTCAACATCTGCAGTACAGGGCTGAGCAACAAATAATGTCATTTTATGCTATAGAGATGGAAGCTGGCATTATACAGTGTGTATGGTTCAGCCTTAGAGCAATGGTAATTGCAATGTATTGAAGTTTTGCATTGTAATAAAAATAGAGAGCATTAGTGGATACCATTTATGTCATTAGTATTTAGTGGCTGTGTGTTGCAGCTTTTTTAGTGCTCATAAAACTGTCTCTGCTTGCAGATATGTGACAGCACTGATATAAATTTAAATGTTTAGAAATCCATAAGACATAAAATATAGATAGTAAATAGGGGCATAACATTATAGACAGAACCTTAATAATTTGGCACAAAAATGCTTATATATTTGCATGTCTAGTGCAGAAATTAGCATAATTCTTTTCATATTTATACTACAGATGAACTTGATTAAATAAAGAATAAAAAGTGAATTAAAACTGAGGTACATCATGCAAAAGCAGCAGAGAATACTTTCAGGTCCCCAAAAGGGAATTTGTGATGTTGGAAGGTACATCCTCTACATACAGCTGGTGGGATATTGATTTTTCTCTTTATAGACTTTTTACTAGTTATAGCACCTGTTCCACTAACTAGTATTACAGTTGTTCTTAAGGAGTGATTATGTTAATTAACCAATAAAAAAGAAAATGAGGTTGTTAAGGAACCCTGAGATTGGCTGGCACTAATTTAACAGTTGTGGAGCCAGCCAGCAGAGGGAAGGTCATATGAAGTCTAGCCCAAACCAGCAATATCTTGTCAGAAATTTGGAGGCTGGGGTGAGGGCAGTGAAGGAGCTGGCTGAGGAGAGACTTCCTTGGAGGAGGGGTGGGAAGGAGTCCGGGAATCTAGCACAGGAGGATTTCCCTAAATTCCAGGCACTATACATGAGACAAGTGTGCAAGTCACAGTTTGGGCTTCCCAGTATAAGATTTTTGTTCAAGAAATTTGGAAGCTTGTTTGATTTCCACGCAGCAGATCTCTGGGAAAGCTGTCTTCTTCCTTTGTTTTAAGGAACGCCACTTGGATTCTGCTGGCAGTTTCTCTAACATCTTTAAGAGGTTCCCACCAGAGTTGATTTTTCCTTAGGAAGTTCCCACCATGGTTGATTTTCCTGTAAGAGACTTTTCCTTTGTGCTTTACTGACCCTGGTTTCTGTGTCAGTGACGGATTTGAAGCAAGGGATTCTGAGCCTTGTCTTCTGCACACTCCATCCCCATTGTCTTCAGCTCTGACCTTTACATCCTGGAAACACCCTGGAGGTTTGTCGCAGAGCTCTCAGGGGATTTGGAAATCAAATTATACAGCACTAAGGGAGAACACAGAAAACTATAAAAACACTTCAGTCATTAGGAGTGAAGTGACAGGAAGCAGTGTTAGAGAATGAATCTTTCCAATTAATTTTCCTTTCAGAGCACTATTCGTAACACTTTTAATTCTAAGTTTGTATGAATTCTTTGGCAACATTAGTTGTGTCTTTCAAAAGAAAAGAAAACCTTTGATAAACCTTCTGAATCTCTTGACTAAACAATGATAACACCCTGGTTTCTTTGGATCCTTGTAGTTGGGAAAGGTGATAGTGGGAATGTACTTTTGCAGAAAGCTTGTGGCTTACATTAATAGTTGTTAAGGTTATAAAATGAGATGCTTTTCAGAAGCTCAAGTAACAAGCAGAAGCAAAACACAAGCTTTCTGTACAGTGAATATAAATAATTCTTTCTGTGGCTCCTAGTATTTCTTACAATCTAATTATGGAAAGTGTTAAACTGAAAATCATATTGCTCTTTTAAAAACATATTTTAGTCTGTTTATCCGTTCAAAACAGACCAAAATGTAAATCTGTAAAATGCTTTCCATCTTCAAAGCAGCTATTTATATTCATCTAAATTCTGAAATCTTTTTGAAACTTTCATTTTTGTTTCTGATTGTGGGATTCAGTGTCACTTCTTAGCACATTGAGTACTGATGGCTTTGAACACACAGTGTGGCACAAAGCGATAACTTGTGCCCACTACCCTGCTGAGAGGCAATTCCAAAGGAAAAGTGATTTTTATGCTGGAGTTTTGGCTGATTTTAGAATTAGGAAAAATATTAAAGAGCATATCAGAGTATTTTATTTCCCCTACACACCATTAAATTGTTTGTTACCTTATTTATCCCAGTAACAGCAGAGACTGATTTCTGAAACCATTCTTAGAATTGTACTAAGCCCACCAACTCATAATACAGGTGACAGATAAGTTTTGCAGTAAAGAGTGTTATTCTTCACTGTGTCTGTGTACATTTATCAAAACCAAATGTAAAGTGAGAAAAATTTTACAATTATAAAAGAGAAATGGGCTCCCTAAAATCTGTTGTGTTGTAAGGTAGAAGGCAAAAGACTCTTTGGATTTCTGGCAAAACCTGGATGAACCTAAAAAAATATCATACTTCAAGATATTTCTACTGGAATAATTGGTGTAACTGTAGTTACCATAAAACCTGATGCTAAATCTGTGTGTAGCATATTCCCTTCAGCAGGACAAGCAGATGCAATGTTTTGAATTGGAATGAATGTTGAATGGGTGGTACTTGAAAGTACCTGTAGGACTGTGTAAAGCATATTTTCTTGTTTTCCTGTATTTTCTCACCTCTTTTTTAAGTTCACTCTTGTTCTGACTGCTGGGTGATATTGGATATCTAACTGCTCTCTTGTACTTCTGTCTTGCAGATAGACAGTGCATCATAACAGATTCTTATGGGGCATTCAGCCTTATTAGATTACCTAAATTACTACAGGTCACAGCCAAGATGCATTAGTGGAATTTAATAGGAAAGCTTGTCCAGTATAGTTTCTGCTGTTCTCACTGCTTCTTATTGCTTTTGTAAGAAGTGAGGGACATTACTGAAAGACATATTTATAAAATATACAGTGCAGTGCAGCTACTCTCCAGGTTTATGCCAAATTAGGTGTTGAACCTGAATGGATTTGGGTATTTGCCCAGTGCAGATTACAGGTCACTGTGTGACCTCACACATGTAGGTTGGCCTCCTCCTGGTTTGTTTAATGCATCTACAAAATTGAGAAAAACTAGTACCTCCCTGAGGAAACAGGTATGCATCTGGGCACAACTGTCCTGGGTAAATAAATTACAAAGAAGGCAGAGACTCAGCTGAAGGGATAATAAAGAGGAAATATAAGTCTCTTTGTCTCCTACACACATTTATCATTAACCTAGTGGTGTCCTGTGTTTACATTTATTGGGCGTGTTTAGTCTCACTGGACTTCCAGCAGAACAGATCTGGGGTCATCGTCTTTTCCTGCAATTCAGTGCATGAGAAGCACTGTGTGGTTAGGCTTATTGGAGGGAACACAGGCACAGGCTTTAGTGACTTGTGAATGAATCAATAAAGCATGTTCCTGTAGGTTTCTGAATTGTCTCTTTCATTAAGAATGGAATTGGACAGCAGAAGATCGATTTCTGTGGCAAATTGGAGGGGTTTTTTCAGACCTTCATTTAGACTGTGGATTTTGGAGTCAAAAAGCTTCATCAAAAACATTATATAGGATTTAAAGTGCAACAAAGATCATAAACAGTTTAAATGTCCTTTTTCAGAACACTTTTTGAACTCAGAATTGCATGAGACCTGATCTTTAGCAAAGCCCACAGTTGACTAAAGGAGTGGAAATCTGCTAAGCTCCCACAGTTGAGGATTGTGGCTTATGGAGTACCAGACATGGGGTCAGTTCAAAGGTGTTTGGAAAGGGAAGCATTCACAAAGAAATGTTACTGCTACCTAAGGTTTTACCTGAGAATCATGTCTTTGTAGATCATAATTGCTTACAGCAGCTCTTGACAGTTAAGTGTGACGTGAACTCTGCAGGAAATGCAGCCATCCTTTAGAGTCATCTAAAACGATTATTGCACAGGTATGGACCAGGCTTAAGTTTTAACAGTTTTAACAGAATAAAACAGTATTTAAAATCTACTTATTTTTGCATCATCACCATGTGACTGTGAATTTCTGAAGAAACTTACCTTTACAGAAGTGGTTCATCTGAAAATTCTTTTCCTGTATGGCACATCCAGGCTTACTTGAGTGTGGTAATGCACCTTGGCAGTGGTCTTTTAGGACAGTAGAATTTGCTTGTAGACAATACAGTGTTCATCTTGGAGCCAAGAGAACACACTTGTGCCTTTCTAGCACCCTGAATCAGTGTTAATTTCATGGACAGACAAGGGCAGTGCTGCATAGGCATTTCTTAATTTTTTAATAGGCTCATCAAGTTGAAATTTGTATTTCGAAATCCTCAGGGAGGTGGAGAAACATGGATGAGCCATAGTGCTGAGTCTAGACAAAAATTAGCTGAATCTAAATCAAGAGAAGCATCAACAGTGATACTTAGAAGCACAGAGCTTTATTAAGAATTGATAATTTGCCAGGCATTACTTTCCATATAGATAATGTTGTAAGATGTTTGCTATCAGGAAGTTGCTACATATTCCAAAACAAGTTTAAAACAAATTATTTATCATGTGTCACCACCTGTTATACAGACTTAGCTTTAGACTGCATGTGCATACCTGCAGAAGGTAACAGTGTTTTCTAGTAATTCTCTTGAGGCAGTTACATTAATTTTCTAGTAATTGCTATGTAAGAATTACATGTTCCCTACATGTAAAGGGTTTATGAATTATTCATTGTTTGGTGCAAACCTGAATCTTGATTCTGCCCTGTTGTTCCCTCGCTGGGGACTTGCATAGACATCCTGCCTGGCTGACTGTAGAATCTATGTTTGTACCTGAAGGGTGCCCATAAGTGCTCTACACACAGAATTAAAATGTTGCAGCTCTGGTGCAGTAATAGATGCTGATGATACAGTGCCTTAGTGGTGATTTCTAGTTCAGTTTTCTGTTACATAATCATAATTTGTGATACTGCTTTTGCATTTTAGTGTTTCAAACAGCATCATTGAAGGACTTACTAAAGGTGGGTAAACTCTGCAGGATCTAGAGGTCTGGATAAGATAACCAAAATCTCTAGTATTTTTTTAGAGCTTATTGAGAAGTGAAGTTTTCCTTTCTCTCGGTGTTTTCAGGTGTAAATCTTCCCCTTTTCAGTGGTGTATCAGTTTTTGCAGGCTGTCTTATCATCCAGGAGTAGGAGGCAGTGAGGTGAAGGTATGAGCTTTCTGTATGGAACAGAGCATTCCTCACCTGGAATGACCATCAGCAGAGGTTTCTGAGGAGTTCTCCTAAGCAGGGTTTTAATGCTGTCTTTGATGTCCAGAGGAAAACGCAGCTTCAGTCATGTAGGATTTTCTGAAGCAATTACTGATGTAATAGCCATAATTAATGGTCTGTTTCACTAGAAGGTAAGAAAGGAGTAAGAGACTGATTGTTACTCACTGTCATGTTTACAGAAGAGGTTAGACAGCTCTCACTGGAGACAAATTGATAGCTATCACTCTGGGGGAATATTTTTGCATTCACTAAAGATTAATTGGTGTACATTATTTACTTTGATTTTCACAGGATCCGTTGCAAAGAACACCCAGAAATGGAAGAATTTATTCTTTCTTACTCATGAAAAAATCTCTCCAAGTCAGTGAGTAGTTTGATTGAATGAGAGCAGTGAAACTAGTTCATAGTGGAAGATTTTTAAAAAGAGAGGTGAGTAGCTTTTTTCTTTCAAAATTTGACTGTGATTACATGGCAGGAAATGGAAAATCTGGTAAGCTGGTGTGATGCCCAAAAATTAGAACCATCCCTCAGAGGCGTGGGAAAGTGCTCTCTGTGTTAAACTACTCATCATTTCCCTATGAGAGTGTCCCAAAAAGGAGTGCATTTGGGTCTGCATTTGGGAAGAACATAGGAAATGTCCTTGATTCTGAACTCTGATGAATTCTTCATGGTAAAAAGACTTGCCAAGGATGGAACATGAACATGCAGTGACTTGCACATTTCTGAGTAGTAGAATTGTCCATACCTTTGATGAGTCCAGCTTATTCAGGTTGTTGTGAAGCAGCACCCCTGGGACCAAAGTGGGCTGCCAAAGCACTGCTTGGAGGGAATTCAGTGAGGGGGAGTGACAGCCTGACGAGTTCAATTGAGAAGAAGACATGCTTTTAATTGTGGGGTAATAAATGCTAGTGTAAGCCACTGAGATGATGGATTTTCCATTTACAGTTTAAGACTGGAAGTATTTCAATAGAATGTGAAACAAACTCAAGCTCAAACAGGAGTTATGGGGATTGATACAGAAGTAACTGAGTAAAAATCTCATGTAGGAGATCAGACCAGAATGTCTGAAGGCCCCTTTAGATCTTAAGAAATTTTACATGTCAAACTGGAACCCCTTTATGCTGGGGTTTGAATAGCACTTCTTGGTGGACTTCTAAACATCCCAAGAGGTATTGAGGTTTCTAAAGGGACTCTAATTTTGCATAAGCCCATGCTGCATGCCTGAGGACAGTTGGCCATATAATCCTTGCTTGTGTAATGCACATAGCCAGAGTGGACCCAAGCAGTTAAAAAAGACAAATGTTGTGGATGAAAAGGAAAAGGAGAATCAATGAATATTTTAAAATATCACATTGTCATAGAAGGATAATACTGTCTTTTGGCTTCAGTTCCACAGATGGGTATTTAAAGCCCTCATGTAAATCCTACCGAAGGGAGGGGCTGAGGCAGTTCCATTGACTTCAGTGGGATCATTTTGAAGAACAGAGTTAAGTGATTCTTAGTGGACTGGAACACAGAAGCAAGCTTCTGACAACTTGGTCATCTTTTCCATCTAGGGCTCTTTTTCAAGCCATAAAAGAAAGTACATAGTAGGAACTTGAAGAAGAAATAAAAAAAATCCAGAATGAAAATTTTGACTCTTGAGGCTTAATAAAGGAAGGGGAAGATATGGGTTTTGTATGAGCCTAGGAAATGCACACGGAAGTAGTCCCCAATTAGTGATATTCATCACTAATTAGGGATGACAATCACTGTGGAGCCATAGGGTGGAAAAGGAGTAGGGTCTTTAATGAAATTCCCTGGGGTGAAATAATGCCACTTCTGTCTGCAGAGAAGGATTTGTCAGAGCTTGTTTTTTTGGTTAATATTTTGTTAAAACAGAACACCTGACCAACAATGTGGAACTATGCTATTTTAATGTTCATAGATGTTTGAGTCAATTAAAAAATATTTATTTAGATTTTTCTATATAGAAAAATAGATAATGTCAGTTTAAAAAGTCATGTTAAAGTAGAGAATTAAGGACTCAGTCAAGCCAAAATTCTTTTGTCATTTCTTTTTGTGGAAACATGGAGTCCCTTAGGCATTTAATGTGTTTGGAAATGACTGTCTCACATGGAACTCTTGGTTACCTCTCAGCTCAGGTTCACAGGTTGGTATGGGTTATAATTATCACAAGAATTAGTTGAAGACCATAGCATTTTAATATTTTTATGGCTTATTACCATATTCTAAATACTAAATGATTCTGTCAAATAGTCTCAGAGAGATTTGATAGCTGACCCACAGACCATGCACTGCCTTTGCTTACATACTTAAGCTACTAGTATTTCTAGGAAGCTATAGCTTATTAATTCATTATTATTTTATTGATGTTCAATTGATGTCTGATTAAATATAAATTAGACACTTGGTAATAATAACGTAATAGGATGAGGCAGGTGAGATTCCCCCAGGATAGTTTGTAATGAAGCCTCAAATTTTTAATAATCCTAAGCTCATGAATAAATTATTACGGGTGAAACAAATGCAAAAATACTGAAATAAGCTATAAAAATGTTAAGTGGCGGTGGAGAGACCCATAACGTGCTGGCAGATCTGTGTGATAATGCACATTTGGCACCGAGTCACGTAGGCCAGAACACCATCACCGCTCCCCTTGCCCTCCCTGGGATCATTTCCCACGCAGGTGTATGCGTGCCCCGCCCGTGCCGTGGTGCTGCTGCCCCAGCCCCATCCCAAGGCCGGCCTGGGCCTGCCAACCCTGCGGACCCAACGCACCCGGGCGGCCTCAGGGCGCGGGGCCGGCACGGCGGCAGCAGCCCCAGTGCTGCAGAGCACCCCACTGCCAGCGGGCACTCCTCGGGACAGCAGCCTGGGAACCCTGCAGGGACAGGGCAGGGGGAGCCTCTCTGACCACACTGTCAGAGCCCAGAAGGACACATCCGCTCACTTAGTTCTGTCCTTTCTGCGGAAGACACAAGTCCCTGTTGCTGCTGTGTTTTGCTTGAAGAGTTAGCAGGGAGACCACAGGTCTCCCTTAGATAAGATAAGAAAGAAAGGACCCTTACCCTTATGTGGGGAAAAAAGGATGTAGGCAAGGAGAGGATTCTGATACTGTATTTTGTCGCAAGCCAACACGAAAGAAAGACGCAAACACCTGTTGAAGAGAGAGCCAAAAACTGGGGCCGAACTGGCCCGAACTTTATTTTATATGTCTCTTAGAAACCACAGTGGATTGGAGGGAGAACTTGCTGCCCCTCAATCACACTGGTCAAAGGAAATACCCATCAAATCTCTCTGCCCAGGAGAAAGGAATGTAAATAATAAACTACTGTTACAAAAACATGGCTATGTTTACAGAGAATGTGTGAGAAACAGTTACAGAAGAATGAAAACATCAAGAACTGCAAAACTCAGGGCAACATCATTTTCTAGTTTGTTTGGGGGTTTTGGATCTCCAGTATCCTGCAAAGATTTTCAAGAGATCCAAGCTCCCCCATTTCTCCAGTAAAAGCAGCACTGTTATCCCAGCCTTGAAAGAGAGTGAGATCCCAAGGCAATACTCAGTATCTGTGTTTTATACTCACTGTATAGTGGGAATTGCAGAAACTCAATATTTTGTAAAAGCTGCTGGTAATTTGAAGAGTTAAGTCATGCAGCAATGTAGTAAATGTAAAGAAGCTTAGTGTCTAAAATTAACTTTGCAGTATTTCCATAAGTGGAAGTAAGAGGTACACAAAATCTGGCCTTGTGACCATAGTCACTGGTTTAGACTTTCACCTGAAATTATATTCCAGGAATTTTATGGTTATTGAATGGCCAAAGAGTTGCAAACTAGAAATTTGGCTCAATACAAGGTACAGAAAAAGACAAATATGCTGCTTTTCTGATGTGAGAGGCCTTGGTTGCTAGGAGGAAAGCACTCAAGTGTTTACTTATGTTTTGCTGGGGTTTTAACAGTGTGGGATAAACAGAAAACACCACACCTTTTAAATAATATGTTCTTTAATAGTGAAACTATTACCTAATGAAGAAATTGCAGGAATCACATTGCCATAAAAATGGGGAGATATGGTTTCTGTGTAATTAAAGTGCTGTATTTTCCCAAACACAAATCTGCTGGCAAATGCATTTTTGTATATTGTTGTAATTGGAGATTTTGAAATCAACTTGTCATTGAAACCAAAAAAATTCTGATTGCTCTCCATAACAAGGTAAGGATAGAGAAGCCATGTGTGTGGTTAGCAGCTTCCATAGCAAAATTATGCTCTTTTTGGTAGTTATGGTTATTTCTGTGCATCTGCCAGCAGGACTTTGGGTACAGGAAACAGATCCAGCTTGAATCATTCTTCAGTTTTTCCATGAAGTGCCAGGCCAGCATGGTCTGGTGGAACTGTTTGCCAGTTCCTGTCCATGCACTTGCTGACACATCTCTGTGGAACCACAGGAACCAATTGTTTGGGTCACCAGCTGTCTGTGCCTTCTCCTTCGTGTGTCAGTGCAGGCTGGGCTTGGAAGAAGGTCCTGCCCTGCTCTTGATGTTGTTTGCACACTGCCCAGATTTCTTGTGACTCGTGTCAGCGTGACAAAAAGCCCTTCCCAGGCTCTGCTTGCTGCCTTGGATGCAGGAGTGCTGTTAGAGATGAATAAATGGTTTGTAATATCCCTGCCACTTTCTCATTTAGGAACTTGAGAAGTCTTAAGGCTAGTTTCACTCTTGGGGCTCCTCTTTTTGCCATTTTCTTGTCCTGCAAGAAAATGAGATATAAATTACTTCAAACACAGCACCTTCTTCTGCAGCTTTTATGTAAAGGTCTTTTAATTGAGGGAATTTATCTGTCTTATAATTGAGAGAATTTATCTGTCTGTGTAAGAACTGAAAGATTAAATAGGCATTAGCAGGCATTTAAGCTGTTTGGAGTCCTACATGCCTCTGCTGTGTGTACATAAAGCTGGGCTCAGGGAATGTAGCAAACATTGTGCAGCCTCCAGAGATACCTACAAATTTGTGATTCTGTATTTGCCCTTGTCTCCCTTTAAAAGGCTCCTGTTGCTGCACAGCTTTATTCAAAGTTACCTGTGGCGAGGCAGAGTAGAGGATAACATTTCTAGTAATTGGTAATCAAGAGAAAATAGGAAACAAAAGAAAAGGCCAATAATGCAAAACCATCATTAACTGCCAAATAAAATTTGCCAAAGGTGTTCCTTCTAAATTTGATGGAGGCAGCATTTTTTCAGATCAATACTGCCTCAGTGACTCCAGCACAGTTCTGGTAGCTTTTGGCTAACAAATAAGAAGAATTTTGGTATGTCCTACGTGTAAACATTAAGACCAGAGAACTTGGTGGACTAATAGACCTTGGCTGTGGTCAGAAATTGCTGTAAAACTGAGAGTGGCAAAATGCAAGGGTTGAAGCTGGCACAAATCACATGCACGGCCTGATGAGCTATGAGCCAGCCTCGTAGATCAGTCACAGACAGAAGTTCAAAGCTCCACAGCAAACTGAGCTCAGGAGTAAATATTGTCAAGGAGTACATGCCTTGGTTCTTGGTGATCTTAGTGGGAACACATGCATTGAATTCATTTGGAGTTTGAGCTGCTGATTAGAGGAAATGCATTAAGTATTTAACCCAGCTGTTGCCCATCTTTGTGCTCACACCTTACCCACCCTGATACATTTAATTACCAATAGAAGGTGTTATTGCTGCAACTTAATAATATATTATATTGTTGCTCAGTGTTACTGCGGTGCAGCTTTAGGTCAAATACTGTGTTTTATTTCAAAATACCTGGCGGGTATCATACAACAGAGCGGCAACCTCACAATAGAAAATGTCATTTCAATTAAATATTCAGAGGGGGAGTGATATTCTGGCTATTTCCTACATCCAAACATCCTGGTAGCCTGCTGACAGAAGCTCATTGCTCCTTAGCTGGTGTTCTTTAGCCCTCGTGGTGCAATAGGAGCCCCTGGCTCTGGCAGGATACTTCATCTGTGGAGATGAAGCCCTTGTAGTCTAAGCAAACCATAAAAACTTGCCCTGAGTCCCAAGAAACAGTCTTTGCACTGGAACTCAGGCATCCTAGTTCACAGCCAGCACAACTTACACTCAAGACTAGACCCAATGAGCCACTCTGGTATCCCCTGGGAGGAAAGAGTCGTCCGTATGTGTGCGTACCTACAAACCTGTGCATCTGGCAGCCTCTCACCTTCCTGAAGACAGCTCTGCACTAGGAAGGTGCATCACAGCTGCATTTTTCATCAGCAGAATATGTTAATTTTTGCTGCAACAACTGTATATAACCTGGCAATTATTCTCTCGGATCTCTTGGGTTCACTTTATCTGTGGTTGTGTTTAGAATCCCCAAATGATTATGTAATAGGTAGAAGACACCTGATAATATAACAGTCCCTTTCTATTTTTTCTAAAGCTGTATTAATATAATTTCTGAGGTGTCATGGTGTCTTTCCCGACGTCAATCCACTGTGAATCATGCAGACACAGCAGTGAAGGAACAGAACCTGCTGCAGCCTGTGAGCAACAAGAAATTTCAGCTGGATGACTGCATAAGGCCACCAGTCATTTTTTATATTCAGAGTTAAATAGAGCAATAAGATGGAATTTAAGCTTTAGTGCAATGGATTGCAGCTCTTCAGTCAATCAAATTATAGTTCAATCAGTTCATTTTAATCACTTCTCTGGAGAGAAGTAAACCCCTATGTTGAAGAATATGCAGCAATTTTATTGATGGAAAGTTTAATTGTTTCATTTTTCCTTACCGTCTGTAACACACTAGACTTTTAATCAGTGGGAACTGAAGTTATAATGAAGTAAAGTCCACTTTCCACAGTTCACAACTAGCTGAAAATAATTGGGTTGAGACTCCCATCCAGACAGTGTAATGCCTCTGGCATTTTCCTGAAAACTACACTTAATTGCTTTGCTGATGTTGTTAAGTGGTCCTAAGGGGGATGAAGTAGTAAAGCTGCTCACATATGCAGGGAAACAATACACAAAAAATGTCTTACAAGGTCCTTAAAGGGGGACCAACTAGTGACTAGAAGACAATATATTGCTTTTTTTCCCTCTTTTCTATACCAGAGAGAACACACAGGAGAGGCTGATAAAATAAACTGGAAGTTCTATAAACATGAAAGTATTTTTATTTAAGGGCAGTAGGCTTGAGACCAGAAGTACAGAAAACGTCAAGGCAGGGCTCTTGCAGTCAAACCTGCAACTTAAGGCGAGCCCAAGTCACTTGGCATTTTTATGCTGAACACTGGTGAGCTGCTGCCTGTCTTCAGCACCTTGGCCTGAGGAACAGATGTACTCTTGTCCCCTGGGAGGGAGGACAGCTTGCTCTCTGTGTGCTGAAGTGACAGGATGTGAGCCAGCTATGAGCTGAAAGCCTTGTCCAGGCATCAGTGGGACCAGCTCATGCACCCTGGTAGGCTCTAACTGTAGCCAGAGAAGGAATAACACTTTGGCATTTCTCCTTAGTGCGTTCTTGGGAAACCCTCCATGGTTGTGTGGTGATTGTTTAAAATGATGAATTATCTGATAGACTGAAGGATATTCTGATGTAGAAATACATCAATTATTTAATGGAGAAAAATATTTATTTATGGTACTGCATTCTGAAATAAGTGTTGGAGCTGGAGCTGTTTTGGGGGGATGAGAACTATAGGGCTGATTTAGCTTCTTTAAGTAAGTGTGAGGGTTTTGTTGGTGGTTTTGTTTTGTTTTGTTTTTTTTTTGTCCTTGTTTATTTACATATACAGGCACAGTAAAGTCTCTTTCTGAACAGCTTGACCTTCCTCAGCTGCTATTTGTGTAAACTTCAGGATGACCTTTGCTTATTTTGTTCTTGCTTTCACAGGCTCTGAGCTGAACTACCCTCGACTACTTTCTAGAAAGGAACATAGGCAAAATTGTTGCGTGGAGTTCTAAAACTGAAATCTTACAAGTTCCCTTAACCCTACATGTGACCCTAGGTGACTTCAAGAGTCTCTGAGTCGGTACCTCAAATTTTGGCCAGCATAGCTCTTCCAGCACCTGAAATGATGCTTTTTCTGCTAAAACAGGCTGAAGTCTAGACAGGACTCAAGTACCTTGACATGTTAGCCCCATATTAGCCTGACCATTCCCCGTAATATTAATAAGCTTTAACACTTATTTCTCCTATGGTGACAGACTAACCTCCCGTGTGCTGGAACTGACAACCATATGCCAAGAAGATCAGCCATCAGTATTGGGAAGTGCCCTGGGAGCAGCCCATTGTGTCCAATTCACTCTGCTTGCCTGTCTCTGGGAGAACAGCTCAGCAGCAGCACTGCTTGTGCTCTGCTGCTCCTGGGGTCCCGTTGTGAGATGAGTAATGGGGCGTGGAGTGGTTTTGGCAAATGCACAAATGAGGACTGTGCTGCAGCCACTGATGGGAGACTGTGCTTGGCTTTTGTGCTCTCAGTGGTGCTGAGGGAGTGGAGGAACCAGGGCAAATCTACACTACAGAGAACAAATAACCAACAGGATGTGGCTGACTGAAATTTCCCACTGTGCTGTCTGGCTGGTTTAGAGGGTCCTTTGCCCTGTTTCAGAGGGTCTCCTTCTTCGGGGACAGTGTGGCTGTCCCAGAAGGAGGAGCTCCTCCTGGAGCTGTAATTCTGTCCCATGCAGCAGCACTGCTGCCAGCTGGCCCTTATTGCCAAGCAGAGCTGCTTGCTGGGGCTCACATGCTTTAGTCTTACCCTAGGTCTCAGTGGAAACAAGAGGGAGAATGATTTGACACACATTCTCCTGATTTGACATACTGTATGGTTGCAGCATGGTGTGTCTTCCACAAGGAATCCAAAATACATGTTGCTGTACAGGCACAAATCTGACTGTTCCCTGATAAACTGTTCATGTGGAAAGATACAATTTGCATGGTTGTCATCAAAGCCAGTGTATGTATTCATTTGTGGAAGCATGTCAGGCACCATATGTCACTAATATGCCTTTGATATGTTGGTGTCTGAATCATTTTTTTAACTGCTGAATGGCATATGTTTAAATGTAAACATCTGTTCTGTGTCTGTACTGTCTGTATTCTTTATTTCTGTATTTTCTTTTAACTAAAAATTTGATTTAAACCTAGAAAAATGTGGGATTCATCCTACTTTTAAAGAAACAGTTTTGTAGTATTTCAGCATGTGGCCAAAGTGTATCTTTTCACAGATGAGAAAGTCATTTAATAGAGATTTTTTTTCCTTTTGGCAACCAGAACAAATTTGGTTTCCAGGCAAAATAAAAATTAGATTTGACCAGAAGTTTGTTAAATGAAAAAAATATTGGTTTAGTGTTAGGCAGGTTCTGCAACGTATGGATTTATGGAAAGGAGTCTTGTAAGAGCCATAAGTTACACCATGATGACAGTAAATTGGTTCTATCCAGAAACTTTTCTGATGCAGTTAAAGAACTTGCAGTGTAATAAATGACTTAATAAAGGAATGAAAAAATGCACTGTGTTTGTTAGACTATTCATTATACATGGGTGAAACTCAAAACCAGTGTCACAACAAAGGGACTCAAAACCAGTTATTGCAGCTCATCAATTAAATGAGCCACTGCAGCACCCTTCAGGATGCTACAGCCAGCCTAAAAGGCATGGTTTGGGCTAAAATAGGGAAAGGTGCTTTATTATTACAGCAAAACAAGAAGAGGCTTTATGAACCAACTGGGGATACCTGCAGAGCCTAGATGTGAGTGTGTAATCTGAAGTACAGGAGGAGCTTATGGACCATTGCAAAGTGAGCAGCGGGGTTGGCTCACCAGCGTGGTGGCAGAGAGAGGCCCTGGGAAGAAGCAACCACAGCAGCACATGGTGACACTGAGGAGCTACGAGTGCCCCTTCAGTGAACCCCCCAGCTGAGCCCTGAGCGTGTCCCACGGCTTCTGTGCTCTGCCTTTTGCTAAGAACTCACCCAGTTTAGCAACAAATAACTAATGTCAGCTCTTGGTGGATTTAGCCAGCCTGGGCTTCATATTCTGTTTGTATGGTTTGGCTCAGACCTTTAGCAAACAAACAGCCATTGCA
This sequence comes from Climacteris rufus, assembly GCA_013398175.1. Lineage (NCBI taxonomy): Eukaryota > Metazoa > Chordata > Aves > Passeriformes > Climacteridae > Climacteris > Climacteris rufus. The sequence goes on from VZRZ01002954.1 coordinate 182,028, forward strand.
TATAACATAGGGAAATAAAATCTGTCTAAATCCAAAAGCTTCATGTCATTGTCACAGAGTCATAGCATTTCACAGCCACAGCTTAAACCAAACCAGATGAAAACAAACCATGGACAGCTGAGTGCTGTTGGCCACCAGCTGGTTCATAAACACTGCCCCACGTAGCCCAAAGTGCACCTGTGGCCATGGCAGAGCCACCGCCCGGGACCAGGGGCCTCGGAATCAGTCAGTGCCATCTTGTGGCATTTCAAGATATTAAAACGCCCCTGAGCTGCAGTAACTGTGACTGTCCTTGGGATCCACCACAATTCCAAAACCCACAATGGTGCAGGATGCAGGCCGCGGGCCTGGCCACGGCTGCTGCGGCTGTGCATGGAGAGGCTCAGCACCTGAATGATTAATGAGGCAAACGCCTACCAATTATGGCTCTTTGGAGGTGCACAGATTAATACATGTAATTAGAAATCCCGGGAACAGATGGAGAATTTTGCAACATCAAAAGCCTGCTCCTTATTAGCCGTGGCAAGTGAAGCACCGGGCCCTGGGCTGCCCTGCACAGGCACCTCCTGGGACAGAGCCCCGGGCAGGGCTGCTCCCTCAGCTGGGGTTGGTACGCGGCCACCTGCAGCGCCTGGGACCCGGCTGAGCTGTGCCTAAAGCTGCGCCTAAAGCACCCCCACCCACAGGGACCCCTGCGAGCAGCACGGGTTGGGTGCTCAGGGGTGGCTGCTGCTGCTGCTGCATCGCTCGCAGTGTCAAACCCTTCGATCCCCAACACTCATTCCTGGCACCAGCCTTAGCTGCTATTACTGACTCAACTAAAAAATAAAAAATTCTCCATACCTGTCCCCCGCTTCCCACTCAACCCAAATAGGCGGAAAGGGCCTATAAGCCTATGTTGCCATTTATAGATATACCAACCATATAAAATGCAAACAAAAAATGCATAATATAACTTGATACACATATAATATTTACCTATTATACAAAGCAATTTATATACTATAGAATGCAACCAGTAGATAAAGTATTAATATAGGTAATTCATTAATACATCTATAAAGGCAAATATTTTAAATAGCATATAAATATATAGCACATAGAAGGAAAACTTGTAAAAATACAAATAATAGAGTTGTAATAAATTTATAAGCAATTATATGTACTTTTAAATGTATTACGTGAGTATATATGTAAATAAAAAATGTGCTGTTTTTTTGATAATGACTGCTGCAATACCAGAAGGGGACACATACTGTTCCTAGCAGTGTAACATTTATTGCATAAAAAAGAAAAAAGGAAAAAAGCAGCATAAAAAAGGAAAAAGCAGCAACTTGAAGAAGATTTGAACAGCTCGGAGGCCCGTTCAGTCAGCTGGTGGCAGCAGGTACACCGGGGGACATCACTTCTTTACTGCATCAGAGGATGCTGAAGGAAGATGGGCAGACTCTTGTGTCCTTGTAGGTAACACAACAGCTCACTAACAACCACCCTTAATTCTTCCTTGTCTCATTACATGCTTGTTTAAGCATCTCAGACATTCCCCAGAAAGGCTTTTGGGGAGTGGTTATAGTGTAGTAACAAAGTTACATTAATTTCTGCTTTCTACCTTCTCCACTTCTATCAAGTATTCAGAGATTTTTTCTTTTCTTTCAGTGACCCCTGATTTAATTTTTTTAAGGAAAACACTGTGTCATTTTTATCAAATCTGCAAAGAAAATCACTTTCACACTATGCACGTTCCATTCAAGGACTAGAACCCTGATGTTAATTTAGTATAATTTTAGTATAGTGGGCTTTTCTCAGCTTACAGCTTTGCTGGGAAGTAGTTTGGTAAAGTTGCCAAGTGCAAATGGGGTGGGTTTGCTTTAGGGCACTGAATTCTGTTATAATCTCTTTTGTGAGTACAGTAGAAATGCTCTGATTACAGACATACAACAATTTTAGTATTTACAAGGAGTCAATTAATAGTGAATTGAAAACTGATTTTTTCCATATTAATTTGATCACAAACAAAAAATAGCCCTCTATGATAATTTCATTGTCCTAAACTGTCACTGTGATTGGTTACACATTTGACTAGTGGGTTCAGTCCAACTTGAACAAGGCAATTCTTATGGTTTTTTTTTTCCAAACGAGGCAAATTGAGCTTTTATCTCAGTGTAAGCTGCATTATTAAACACAAAGTAATCTTCCAAATAGTTTGAAGCCAATATGATAATTACAACATAATTGACTGCAATTGCTTTTTTTCCTATGATGAAAGTAAATAATATTTTTCCCAAGTGTCTCTAATTTTCAAAACTTTTTAGGCTCCTGCTGGCTGAACTCTCACTGCAAATCTATAACTTAGATAACTATTTCCTCTCTGTCATGCTGGAAATGAAATATACTTTTTATTTTTTCTCACTCATTTCCCATCCCAATAGAAAACACTGAGTTTTATATTCTAATGGGACAGGGTTTTTTCTATTTTTGCATATAAAAATTCCCAATAAGTCATTTCAGAGGGGATAATGTCAGCCTGAATTCCCACTACCTTCTTCTGGCCAAGGTATGTTTAAGCATTATTTTTTAGCTGCAGTGTGACTGAGAAGGGACTTTCTTCTGATGTAGCCATAAAATACCCACAGCCTCTTTCACCATGCAACTGGGGAATTATGCACCCTGCAACAGTCTCAGAAGGTATGGAAGTAGAAAATACTGCAGCTGCCACTGAGAGGTAAAATTTGAATCCAGTCCAAGATTTGAATATCAGAGATACCTGAACACCAGAGTTCTCAGCACTGCCTTTTCATTTTGAAAAGTGCAATATAGATGGCCGCTCACATTTGGAGACTTTGAGGGTTTCTCATTTCAGATTTTAGGCTCTAGCTTTTGGAGACCTCACTTTGTAACATCCCAAATTATAAGGTGGTCAAAAATATCACTCTGACTTAACTCTCCTAATCCAACATTTTCTGCCCTTTCTTCACCTTACAAAACCATTCACACAAAGCCCTGATTTGCCTATAGGATTCATTACTGCATTATGGCACCATATATTAGACTGGGCTTTCAAGTTAGCCCTCAGAGAGATTGCATTTCTACTTTGTAATAGTTTTACCATTAGAAAAGTTCATCTAGAAAGATGTCTGGAAAACAATGAAGCCATGTAGGGGAATTCTTCACCTGAAGTATCCATCGCTCCACAGCAGAAGAATTGAAGGGATATGTTAAGCTTGCTACATCCTCCGTCAATCTTTTGTTTATTACATTATCAAGTTGCTTGCACCATGAGAGATTAAAACAGTTGGGTAAGTGCAAAGCATGGAGTTACTGAGCACTTTGATTATAAGTCAGACATCAAACCAGTATTTGAAGTGCAGTACTATTGAGCTTTCCCTTTGTCACACAAGCAGATGTTGCCAGAGGCAAGGAGGAAAGGAGCCCTGCATTTTTTTTAACTTGGCTGCTGAACTTTGCACTACCTGAAGAACCAGGCACTGTGTGCAACTCCTGGTTAGATGCCTTTCAAACCTGTCTTCTGCCTAAGGGCTACCAGATGTGCAGCTGAGGCAAACAGATAGATCTTCCCTTTGTGCATCTCCACAACCTGAGGACATGCTGCTTATTGCTCTAAGCAAATGGTTGGGCTGCTGTACATCAGGTGAGAGCGTTGTTAATTCAGGAGTCAGACACTACAATTTTCCCCCTTTGCTCCACTTTAAGGAGAGTCCTTCCCAGTATGAAAATAGCCTATTAGTGAATAGACATGAAATATCTAAGGAGGAAGACTTTGTCCTGGGTATTTATTCAGAATCACAGTGCAGGCTAATTCATCTTGAAAGATGCAACCAGAACTATTTGCCATATATGTGACTTCCTGATAACTGTCATCTGCCAAACAAATGTTCTGGCTACCTTTAAGGATGGGTGGGAATTTGTCCACAGGGGAATCATTAAGTTTGGTGACCCACTACCTGGATGTCCAATTACTCTGAAGAATCCAAGAAACGTCCAGCAAATAACTCTCCATTCCCAATGAACTGGCTCAGGACCCTGGGTTTCTGGGTAAGTACACTCATGCCTCTCATTGTTCAAGTTAAAAAGTGCTTCTGTCTCTTTCCAACAACAATAAAATAAACCTACAAGGAAATATTATGCCACTTCTCATAGATGTGAATTCTCTTGTGATAGAGAATACCAGAGGTTTCATTGACCATCAGTAGAATTGCATCCGTCTCCCTCATACATAATAAGCTGTACAACATTCCCTGCAGATTTTCTTCCTGCACATGCATCAGATGTCTCTCATTGGTATATTTGAAAATACCTCCACTGTTACTGCATTTAGCTCCATATGACAGAGTGTCCAAAAAATGTGCTGGAAAATTGTTCCTGTGTGCCTTACAGAGCAGTGAAGGTTTGAAATGGTGGAGTATTGGGAGCAGAAGTATTCACCCACATATAGCTGCCACAATCCCATATTATCAGAGATCCTGTTTGAAGGGGTAGACAGTGGTGTTGGCACTGGCAAAGGAAGGTGGGTTTGGGAGGGTGAACTAATGCAAATGCCACAGTGAGAGAGTTCATTTAGGAAAATTCATTTGAGAACAGAACCTACACAAGGTGCACCTCAGAGCAGAAACTCTTCTCTGAACAAATGTGTCCACAGTCTCTTTTTAAGCACATTTGTCTGTGTCTACTTTCAAAAAACTGCTATCTTGCTGAGAATTTTTGTTTAAAAATAGAGAAATATTAGACATTGGAATTGCACATACAATTATTATCCCCCTAGATATGTTCATGGTGCCATTATGTGTAATCATGTGTGACCCTATGGTCAATTATTAACAAAACCTCACAGAAAGCCCTGCTAGATAGGGAGAAACAGGAAGATGTCAAAAAACCAAAGTATTTGACTTCTAAACGGAATGCCTGCCTAAAACCAAACCTCATTAGGGAAGTCCTCGAGGCAAACATCCTCTCATTATTCATTGTCATGGTTTGCTGAAGATTCCTCAGTGTAAGTCACAATTGGGTCTTAAATAAATCTCTCTGTATAGTAAATGTGATAGTCTTGCATCTAAGCAGCAGGGTTAGCTGAAAACTAAATAAGACCAGAATTTCACATTTCAGAGACTCATAAACAGCTTAGAGTCTGAGAGTAATGCAACAAGAGGACAACATATGGCTGAAAAGTGAGGTTGCAGTGGCTGTACAACATAACAACGAAACAGCCAGACTACAGAGCAAAAGCAATGAGCTAGCAAGTGTTGGGAATGTACAATTATTTATGGTAGGGATCATCTCTATAAGACAAGGTAGTGCTGTGTTTATGATTAACATTTAAGGAATTAAGGCCTTGGATTTAAGACTTTGCTTCCCGTTGTTCATCCGGGCTTCTAGAGGGGGGTCAGTTTGGCCGAGGCTCTCAAATATTTTGAGGCACTCTGATATCCTGGAGGACTTGGTCTAAGCCTCCTAGGGTTCAGCTGCTCATCTCAAAATTAGAGATACCAAAGCTTCTCTTTCTCATAGCAGTTACTGTGAATGGGAGGGTGCTAAAGACTGGGAATGTTTTATCTAATAGTTTTGCTGTGGATCTTTTCAAAGGGATGAAGGTCTGATAGATTTTCCTGACAAGTCTTATCACATTAAAGGGTTAACTGACGTTTATGCCTAGGGTGACTGTGACTTCCATTTTTGATTGCACTAAACTGCTGAGACCTCTCAAAGTCCATAATACCTCAGAAATTTCCATTTATCAGAACAGGGTGAAGTTCTCTTCAAGGAGAAAATGCTCTGGTGTGATCCATTTTTCTGCTGTAGTTAAATATTCTTGGGCTGATTCAGCATCTGGGCTGATCAGTTGGTCCCTGGAAGCTCTTGCCTTGGTTGCTTTGGAGGAGGCTGGAGGGGCAGCACAGTGGAAAGTTCCTCTCCTCACCAGAAGGACACACACAGGCCACTCTTGCCAGGGCACAGTCTCCTGACTCCCTTGCTTGGCTCAGTGCACTGCCTCTGCTCCTGCCCATGAAAGATTAATTCTCTTAAATTTCATATTTTTCATTTTCTGTAACAAGGTTTCTCTACTAAGGTAATACTATAGTCAAACAAATGTAAAGCTGGTGAAGATAAAGAGTAAAATAACTGAAAAAGCCTTTTTTACTCAGTGTGGTGAAAGGGGATATTAATACAAACAGATGGCTTTTTTTAGTGCACCTATTACAGAGTCATGCCCACTCTTTGCTGAATGCATACCTATGAGACTCTGTGTGTGCAATAAAACCCTTAGTTTATTAAGCATTTTTTTTCTATTGTGCTATGTCAGTCTAAATTCACTTTGAAGGCAGGAATGATGGAATTGTTCAATATATTGTGTGCATAAGGTTATGACCTCTGCAATCAGCCCCTGAAACACCACTCTCTTCTTAGTATTGGGGCAGTTGAAATGAATTATAAGGTAGCCTCATAAAACATTGTACTAAATCTCAGGCCTTTGAATATGCAGTACTTGAGCTTTTTTGTATTCTTTATAACTTCAAAATATTTACAATATTTATAGGATTTAAAAATGAAAACTGAGTATTTTTACTGAATATTTTATTTCTAAACAAGATCTTAATCCTGCAACAGCTCAAATGGGTGAATGGCCTTGTGCTTGTCAAAAAATGTGCCACTGATTTCTGCACCCATTTGTGTTTGTGTTTTGCAGGAGATGTCTTAGAGTTGCCATTGTGTCATCCAGCAGGAAAGCACAGTACACGTGCCTGAGTGCTGGACTGTGCTGTGGAGGATGCATCTCTACACTGAGACACATGCTAACGTGTGGGGGTGAAATGCTTTTGGTTCAAAAGGGGACAGAAGGAATACCCTCAATGATAAATCTGAGACCCCAAATACCTTGCTCAGCACATAAGAGCCTCTGTTTGGAGGAAGACTGACCCAGCCAAATTGGAACACCCAGTGTAAAGAGGTCATTGTTCCTCTGCATTTCTACATTTATTAAACTTACTTTCCTCATTCTCTGTAACATATGCAACTGGAATTGTATCAGCCACCACGACAATCTTTTCCTTCCATCAGCTCTGTGGCAGCAGCTCTGCCTCCTGTCTGTGCTGTTACTATCAGGGTAGCTCCAAATAATTGCTCCTTTTCCACACACAACACAGGCCCACACAGCCTCAGGAGGGCCCATGAAGTGGGAACCAACAAACAGAAAGCCCAGTTGCTGAAGTTTGTCATTGGTGGCTCTTATTCTGTAAAACATTTAAACATCACAATTTTACTAAAGGTGCTGTGAATATTCATTCAGTGCCCATGGGTGAACACAGATCACCAGACCTCTGTGTTAACACCACAGCTGTAACATGCTTATGGAACTTGAAAACTTTCCCAGAAGAAACAGATGTAACTTTTCCTCTGAACAAATGTAACTTATATAATGCTTAAAAAAAAAAAAAGTTTATTTATCAATACCTTGAAGGTACAGGGACTTGAGGAAAATATGTTAGCAGGGTGAAAGGCCAAGCTTAACCACTCCATGCTCTAGGAAGAGAATGCTGTCACGGAGCTGGGAAAAGCCAGGCTGTCCCACTCACAAAATGTTCTTTGTTCTCCACATGAATCAATTTGTATCTGCTGATAACCCACTTCTTTTCTCATATTTCAGGTTTAGGATTCCCTTTGATGCTAGACTCACTGCTGGGAACAGTAAACCACTTTAACTTTGATGGAGCTACAATTATTCCCACTAGTCAGCTATTTGATTGTTTCTGCTAAAAATCTTATGTCACCATTTCTTTTTGGGTAGGCTTCCCCTTTCCTCCTTTCTGATTTATATCATGCCAGTCCTGAACGATACAAATCGGATAGCCCAAGAGGCATGTAATATTTTCATATAAAATATGCATAAATTCATCCTTCCCTGTAACATGTATGACTAAAATTATATCAGTGACCACAGAAAGCATCTTTTCCTTTCGTCATCCCTCTCAGCAGGAGCTCTGCCTCCCATCTGTGCTGTCACCAGCAGTGTGGCCATGGCACTTCTGAAAGAGCCATGGGAGCATAGAAACCACCACGCCCAGGGACAGAGGTGTCTTGGTCTGAACACGTGTTGGTGCCAACACTTGTGAGGGTTTCAGCCTGTCTGGAGCACTGGAGTGTTACATCAGGCAGCTCAGCCAGGTAATGGTAACCTAAGCTACCAGCAGCAGGGAGGCGTCTGTGCTGTGCTTTGCTCAGAGCAGCGCTCAGAGCCTGTGACACTGTCTGACACTGACTGATTAAGATACAGGTACTGTGGTGCTGTCAGGAAAGAAGAAAGAGGACTTGCAGTGCTGTTGTTGCTCATGGATCTCCAGCAGAGCAGCAGCCAGACACCAGTGCACAGCAGCATCGTGCTCTACCACTTCTTTGGAGAATTACTGCTGAGCCAGCCCTGAGGAGATTAAGAACACATCACATTTCTAACACAGCCTGTCCCTCCACACAGACTCCAAAGGCTGTGTATCATAGGTGATCGAATTCTTATGACTGGGGAGGGGACTGTGATAGGAGGAGATGAGAGAGATGTGAAAAGGACAAAAATATGAACTCAATAATGAACCTTACCAGGAAACCATTAGGAAGGCTGCTGCTGCTGCAGAAAACAAGACCAAGTCCCAATAGGGAAAGAAACAGGACTACCTACTTATGCTGCAGATATAGACTAATCTTCCTTTTCTCCATGGCTTTTCCTTGCCATTTTTAAAAATCAGACATTCACATTTCTCCCTAATCCAAATTTTCTGGGTATCCCCAAAGCTCATACTACTCTGCTAGTAGGAACGGTGAAAAGGATTACTTTGCCAGGCTGACTGGGACATGGGGCTAGAATTTTAGTTTTATTTGGTTTAATTCTTAGGGCTTTCCCCAACACAAAAATGCAGGGTTTCCCAATGTACCTTTTCATCTCATCTCATCTCATCTCATCTCACAAGTGATGAAATAATTTCTCTGAGAGTGATGCTGAAGCCCTCAGAAAGAGTAACATATGTGGTGTCCAGACCTGGGGACATCCTTGAGATCAGGCTTATCTTTTAGGCCTTCTGAAGTCACCTCTCCTTATGCAGGCAGGAGGGCAAACAGGAATATAAAAAGTCTCCATTCTCTTGAGAAAGTTCTACAGACCTGAGATTCTCTCACTCATTTGTGTGCCAAACTAGGTGTGTTTCTGTCACCTGTGTGGGGCCAGAGTTGTCCTTGTCCGCCATGAAGCAGAGAAAATTCGAAAGATTCTGATGTTCCTTCCACTAGGGAGGAGGCAATTTGGTTTCCGGGAATCTCTATTCTCTATCACAACTAAGCTCTTTTCATCTTGGCTTTCTTAATAAATATTTAATGGACAATTCACATTTTCCTTTCTGCTCTATGTAACAGAGCTGATTATTGCTAGGGTCAGGTGGCTCCATCAGCTAATTAATATTCACAAGTAGCTGTAAGAAATAAGTACAAACCTCTTCTCCTCAGCTTTAATTACAATGTCAGTGCTATCAAATTCCACATGTATACAGCTCCCACATCAGCTCCAAACAATTTCAGATGTGTTCAGACTAACAGGATTCTTTAACTCATGATCTTCTGTCATTGCAATATGATTACTCTAATGCATCTTTACTGTGCAATGCCCGCCAGAACCAACAATAGTTGAGTGCACTGTGTAATGACAGAATAGAGACATCAACGTGAGCTTTCAGTTTACAGGGACTTGCAGCATTTCTTCCAGTCCCATTATTCAACATTTGTGAGCGACCTGACCTCACCCTCCCTCCCTTCATTCTCTATATTTACTTTATGAAACATTTATGTTGTTCTAGCACTGAGAAGCCCCGGGTGGTACTGAAATCCCAGTGGGAATCCAGCATAAGTCAATGAAGTGGCAATAAATTGTCTCACCTTGATCAGCTTTGTGGATATAGGAGAGGAATAAAGGAAGGTGAGTCAGGGAAGAGCAACTTTATTTTGCACCTTGCTGAGCTGTGGGTGAGGATCTGGGCCTTGTGTAGATATGGGGAAAGAGGTTCAGAGAAATTGGACAGAAAATGTAGTACGGGCTACTCAAGTTAGCAAATATCCCTTGATTAAGTGCTGGTGGAGGTCAGCTACAAAAGCCAGTCAGAGAGAACTGGGCAAGCTTCAAAGGGTCTTTGTGGCAAAGAGGCAAAGGATGAGCCAGTGCAGTACCCTGTCAAACGACAAGCCACGAATATGATTTTAGCTTTTCATTTCTACCAATGTAGAAAGTGAAGAACAAAGTACACATTCTAAAGACATAAAATGGGATGAATTTTTGAAGCTACCTAAGGATTTTTAAATGAGAACTAGCTGCAGACATATCCCACAATGCACTATGCAAAGCATTCCTTTGCCTTTGCAGAGATTTACAAAACTCTTTCACTAGATCAGTGTCATCAGTCCTTTTACTTTTCTTAAATGGCAATCATTTTAAACTGAATAACAACATCTATATTTGATTTATTTGGCTTTCTATGTGATAACAGTCACTGTGATTAGAATATACATTATCAAGACTTGAAAAGGAGAATTAAACAGGAATGGCATTACATTGTTACCTATCCAAATTGTAATTGGTGTTTAATTGTAGCTCTGCAAGCAAACACAGAAAGACAAACAACAAAGAAACCTCTGGCTTGATTGAAAGTGATTAAAAGAGGAAAACCCAAGAGAGATAATATATGAAGTTTCAGGGAAGGAGCATTCCTTCCCTGAAATGCAAAGTCTGTGAGAGGCAAAGCATGGGAATAGTGCAGCTGTTTCTGGGAAGTTGCCTTTTGAATGAAAATGGAAATTAAGAGCTATCAGGCTGATTTTTATCTCACTTGTCAAATTTATACTGTATATGTTTGCTGATGTTCTGTAATATCCCAGTTAACTCTGTTGTTTGCATATTAACTGTTTTGTGTCCCAGATGCTCATACAAGGAACATAAACATTTTGTGAAAGATGTAACCATCACTTTCAACAGTATAAACTACTGTTTTTCCAAACAGCTTTCCCTCTCTTTTTGGGGAAGACTCAAAGAATCCGTGAAGAGCTACTTTAGGATGAGCTTTTTCAACATCAGCTGACAGGGACATGCAGGAAGCAGTTCCTGAGCAAAAGTACTTCCACAACAATCACTCTACAACTAAACCCAGTGAGTTTACCTCTAGGGGAAAGCTGATGCCAGCCATGGAGAGATGGAGGGTGGTACAGTTTCAGGGAAGCTGCAAGCTAGCATGTAATTCTGAGTGCTTGAATCCAGGATTTGTGTCTCTCCAGGGTTACATGTATGAGAATAAGGGTGACATGTATAGTTCACATAAGGAACATGCACATGGAACTGGACAGAGATTTTGGAAATGAACAGGGTTTGTGGTTTCACAGACCAGCATCTCTAATTATCAGGAAGTTTCCCTGGTTCTGTTCCAGAATGGAGAAGGAAAACATTTTTATCTACTTTAACATCACACTGGCACTGTCAGAAGATTCACAGGCTCTGGAGAACACAGACATTACCAGCTCAGCACATTTGTGTACCAATCACCATTTGTCATATGTGAGTACTTCCCACAGTCCTAAAAAGGGATTTGTTTTGTGTATTATTTGCAGGAAATGTAACAAACTCCACACTGAACAGCAAAATGAAAACAACACTTGATTGTTTTATTGAATATTTGCCTATTTACTTGGCAAAACTTCACTTTAGGATTTTTTTTATGCTGTCTAATAAAAGGACCCCCACAGCTGTCTTCTCTGTGGAGAAAAGCTGTCAACATCCAGTATAATTTTCTGCATATTGAGTGAAGTACTTGAAAGTCCCAGATCCATTTTAATATGTGAGCTGCTCTCCCATTTGTATGCAGCTGGAGAGAGTAGTTTTATCCTCATTTAAAAAAGCCATATGATGGATTTCTTTCTTTAAACAAATACTGTCTGAAACTTTTCTTTTTTCTCTCTCTTTCCCCCAGCATACACCTTTCCTCTCTTGTTAGGCACCAGTGTGCTGAAATCACTGCATACTGCTGACATCTCACTCATTATACATAAAACGATGCCAGCACCATTTCTTTTTTGATGTCTCTGTGCATGATCTGCTGGAATAATTCCCAGATTAACTGTTCATTAATATAATTTCACCAAAACAGTTGGTGAGAAAATTCCATCACACTGCCTTGAATAAGGTCTTCACTATCCTTTTCAGAATATCCTGATTCTGGGAAGTGACAGCTGCCCATCCTAGCCAAAGCTTTCCCCAATCCTGACCCTGCAAACCTTTTCCACACAGCACTAGTCAGCAGTGCTCAGTCCCTGCACAGCTATTAACTCTGATGCAATGAAATGTTGTTGTTATGGGTTGCAGGGAGCATGTTTAACATCCACAGCTATTTTTAATGATTCTGTCAAGAGGAAGGATTATAGCTGTGAAAGCACAGGGAGATTTTGTGTAACAGTCACAGAGCTTTGAACTCTGCACACACCACGACTGAACATACTGTACATGTGCTTCAACACAGCCTGACTCTGTAAAAGTCATGGTTAAAAGCCAGGCTATCAGTCTAAACAATACACTATCAAGAATTAAGGGCCAAACGTCATCAACCTCCCAGTCTGGATAAGCCACATCTCACAGGCTGAAAATGACTCACTCAAACAACCTGAGATGGCAAACCCCCAAGCAGACAAGCTTGGAGTGATGTTAGCAATTCAGCACGGAGCACTTGGTCCAAGGTTCAGGCACTGAGTAATTCCCCAGACAGTGCTTGCAGAGGCTTGCACCCAAATTCAAGATCTCTGCTCCATGTTTCTCTTTTGAATGAGAATAAAAAAAGAAGGTTCTCAAGTTTTTTAATGGAATTAAAAATCTGAATTTTTTATATTGGAAAAATTAGACCATTTTTATTGCTCATTATTTTGTCTGCAACAAGTGGAACCAAATGTAAAAATCTTGGATGAATGTGGGAAACAGGAACCCCTATGAAAGCAGCAGAATGGAGAGCCTCAGGGCTCCTGGGGTTGTTTGTTTCTCATCTACCCACAGAGTAGGAACCTCAGAAATACAGACATTCACTTTAACCAGCATTCTTGGAATTTACAGTAACCACTGCTGGAGGAGCAAAAGAATGAACCACTAGTGGGGAATCTTTCCTAGGGCTTCCGGGTTTCCACCTCCACTGGCTGGGTGTTGTGACACGAGTTAAGGTATCCAAATTTTTGAAGAGAGGAGTGAAAGCTGCAGGAGCCCCAACTTGGGTCAGAGATCTCAGAAATTCAGGGTTTCCAGCTCTACAAAAGATATGTAAGCTCTAGGCTCATCTCCTAGCTGAGCTTCAGAAAGTGTGCTAGGGGCCCTGCAGTTGGAGGAAGGCCACACAGAACCCCCCCAAAAAAACCCACAGAGACCCATAGAATTTCCTGTGAAATATTTTTTTTTCCCAGTAACTCAGCATTTCCCAGTGATGTACTGCTTACTGGAAAGTTTCTGCCTATTTCCCTTTGGGAGGACATTAGTCAGATGGACATGACACATTTTGGATGATATGAGAGAATTAAGTTTGGTCTTCTTGCCAAATTCCATCCTGGCAGATAATTTCTTACCTATTTAAATCTACCTCACATTAACAGAGTGCATTTTTTTTAGCTCACATTCTGTCTTGCAGCTCTTGCACTGATAGATATTCCCTACCTTTCATCCCTGTGTAGCTGCTTTTCACCAATTCAATGCTAGGTTAGAGTATGGGATGTGTATATATGGGAATGGGAGCTCTGGGGGTCTCTAAAATCACCTGTGTTACTGCAAGGACATCAGTGCTACATGAAGGATTATTTTTAGTACCAGAGAAGTTTTTGCATGGCAAGGTGCAATCTCACACAGAATGGGGCTAGCCTGTATGTTGAATTATTTCATGCCATTATAGTGAATGACTGCATTACAGAGTAGCTCTTGTATTTTTCTGTCTCCTCAGGAACATTTATTCCTACAAGAGGATCCTGCATTGACTCCAACGAAGACCCAGGCCCCTATTGTGCTAGGCACTATAGCAACAGACAGTAAAAGGCAGGCCTTGTTCCTAAAGACCTTTCTATCCGAACAGACACGACAGTTCTTCAGTTTATAACAGCTGCAAAACAAATTGGATGAAGAATAAAAATTGCACTGAAAAGGCTGTGATGATCCCAGCTGTGGGATGAATCCATATGTAGGTGGGAAACCCCAAGGCAGTAAAAACAATTGTAATCTGGAACCAACTGAAGTAACATGGGAACTCCTGACGCTCCTGGGAGCCAGGATTTCCCCTCTGTGTTCCCATTTCAGCAGGTGCATATCTGCCCAGCACAATGCAGAGCTGGACAGTGCTATTCCCAAACTCCCTGGCACTAAAAGCAGAACTGCAGCACGGCCACGCTGCTCCTGTGAGGGCCGGGAGCCCGAGCAGAGCCCGGTGAGCCCAGCCCAGCCCTGCTGCAGCTGGGGCTTCCTGCAGAGCTGCCTGGGAAGCACAGACTGGGAGGGGGCTCACAGAGTGCCCAGCTTCCCTGCTCTGCCACAGCATCACTGACCTAGCACTGACAGTGAGCTCAGTGGTTAATTATGGTCTACAGTACTCTGTGCTCTCTGATGCAGGGGCTATTTAGATGACAGTGAACCCTCCAAACATACTGTGTTTCTTGCAGTAAATCCTTTCTCTAAGGGATACAGACTAAAAATATTCCTGAGGTACAGCTCATAAACAGACATATCCCCTGATCTGATCTTGCTGATGTTCTTTGTTATTATTTACTTAAATTGCATAGCTCCCCAGCCCTAACAGGAGGCTCTGGTAACTTATTTTTTGTCTTTTGGAACCAATGCAATACATACTAAAGCAGAGATAATAATGATTTAAAAGATGCAAGTCTCTTTTCTAGACATTCTGACTATGAATGTAATATAACAGAGGTTTGAATGATGCTTGTTTTGAACCCCTGAGTTTATCATAAGATTAACAGTCTTTATTATTTTGCAGAACAAGCAGTAGCACCTCATCAAGGGTATAATCACCTCCATCAAAAAACAAACAGGCATTTACTTAATGTGCTAAAAATATAGTTAAGAAACCTTCGATCTCAAGCCGTGTGATAAAATAGCCTGTGTTGACTGAGCAAATCAGCAGCTGCTGCTGTGCAGGCTCCTTCACCCTAACAATGCTTGCCTTTTTCTCTCCCCACCAAATTTAGAGATGATGTCAGTATAGCCAGCCCCAGGAGTTCAAAAATCAGAAGACAAACCAAAATAGAATCACAGGATTGATATCAAAGCCATAGAAGTTATTGAAACTGAAGCGTATGATTTGGGGGGTCAGCCTTTAGATTTTTTAATTCATAGGAGACAGCCTTCTACCTTCCAGTTTTCTGCTCAGTTCTCCTGGCTGTCTGATATGCCCTATTTCAGAGTGAGAGACAACACAGGACAATGGGAAGCACAAAGGATTGGGAATCTATTTAAAGTATATATAAAGCTCAATTCTCCACCATATGTAGAGCCTTAATCCTGCAAATACCATCTCTGAATGCTGAACTTCATTCATACCAGCAGCCCCATGGAAGCCAGTGGGGGTCCTCTTGTACCTGAAGTTTGCCCCTTATTTAAGTTATGTCAGAAATGTTGGCCTGCGTCACAATATTAAGAATTAACTAAGAATGAAGAGATCTGTTGCTCAGTTTGCTCTGTGATCTTGGGCAAGTCTGGATTCATTCTATCTCTCAACTTCCTGCTGTTTAAAAAGGGGTAACATTTATCTCTACAAGGTGCTTGGAAGCCTCCAGACAAAAGATCATAAAATTCAGAAACTTAATAAATTGTCTTTTTCTGATGTAAATTGATTTCTAGTAACACAGCTGGAAAGGATACTTAAAAATCAGGGAAAAGTATTTAATAATTAAATCTCCTAATAAAACCAAACCCTTAGAACTGCACTTAATCCACCATGGATCATGTCTGACTGGGCAGATGAGAGAAGCAGAGAACTTACTCTTCGCAGTGCTAAGAAACAATTCTCATTTCACTAACTGGACCTTTATCACTTTAGCAGGATAAGCAGGACCCTCTTCTAAAGCCAGAAGTAAACTCATACACGAGTTTATTGAGATGTAAACATTTAGTTATATTTTTCCTACCCAAAATATCAAATTCCTCTGAATTTCAAATTAAATTTAGTTGATCCTGTTTCTAAATTTAGTTTGAATGTAAAGTCTGATATTTTGAGGCAGCAGTAGCGTGTTTCAATGAAAGAGTTTGTTAGAAAAGTACTCACTTAAAATAATGTAAGGCTTTCATCTTTTATTAAACATTTGAAATTACTAAAAGATACTACCTTAGAGTGGCTTAATTTAAAGAGGCAAACTGATGCATTTTGTTAATTAGACCATTAAAAAACTCATTTATGTGTAAATAAGCCTAGGTCATTAAATCTTAATGTACAGTGTCAATGTGAAACTTCAAACTTTCTAGTTATGTTAATTCATGGCCTTAAAAATTAACTAAAAATGGAATTGGCATCAAAGAACTTACTTTACTCCTCCATTTTTTAAATAAAAAAAGATGTATTTGTAGTAAAAAAACGTGTTATTATTGCTCAGTCCTCCATTCACACATTCTCTTTGAATACAAGACTTTGTTTATACTTAGATGTACAACACCTGTATTTTGATATCACTGATCTATTTGACTATTTTTAAAACACAGCAAAAGATAGCTAGCAGTGATATTGTCCCCAATTTTCATGAGAGCAAGAACAAGCTATTTCAGTGAAATCACACACTGTGAATTCATGGCACAATAAGGCATAATAATTAGTCATAAATATTATTGGGCCCAGCTGAAAAGGCAAGGCTGAAAGGTTGTCTCTGTTAAGGTTTGTGAGTGTTACAGTTATGAAGTCATATTGCTCATAATTGCTCATAGCTTTACAAAACAGGAAGTAAAGCTTCTACTCTAGGAAGTTTCCCAGATTCTCAGGTTGATTTTAGAAAATATCAGGAAAATATGTAGAAACATTTCTGAGAAGTTCAGCTATTTCCAGGAACAGAGCAAAAGCTATCCCATTTTATTACAGAGAGATGCTGGGAGAAGTTGTAAAGAACTGGGAGAAGATAGAATTGAGAGGAACAGGAAGTGGGCAGTAGAGTGCAGGAGAAAGAGAGTTCGAGTGGTCAGTCTGCATGAGAAGCCTATGGATCCTGCACAACTGAACAGAATGAGGCTGGATTGAGGGCAGAAAAGAGCAGGGGAGGCAATGGTGGGATGGAAATGACACTGAGAAACATCATAGAGAACAGCAGAGATTGCAGCTTGGGGGAAATGGCCTGTGCCCACTCCAGTCTGGAGAACAAATCCCAAGGATGCCAGAATCATGTAAAAGCAGGCAGTCATTATAATGTATCTCCATACATATAGGTCACAGATCAAACATCAAATTGTCCATGTTATAGTAACTGGTGAAGATTGTTGCTTTTCCTTTGTATACTCTTTAGTGAACAGTTTAAAATAATTTATTTTCCAGATGCCTAAAATCAAGAGGATGCAGAAATGTCAGTTCTGTGTGCTTCTAACCAGGCTTGCAATGCTGACATGACATATGGTGGGGAAAGGGAAGGAAGATAGAACAGTGACAATTGTGTGAAGGTTCTAAGGAGAAAAGGGATGCCCCTAAGGTAGTAGCAGTGATACCAGGTGAACTGTAATGAGCAACTCCCACTGCCAGGGATGCTGTCCAGGCTTTGCAGGGACATTCTCTGCATCCAATACAAGATTACATTTGCTTCCTGACTTAGTGACTGGTTGACATATGGACACATAACAACTAGGGTGTTTAAAAATACAAAAATACTTTAATTGTTTTGAATCTTCCTAATTCACTTGAGCACACTACACTAACAAAGGACCTGGTCTTTGCCTTATATTCAGACTGAATCCTTGCTTTGTAGATAACAACCTACCCAGGAGCAGATGACTGACAAGAATCTTTTCGCCAAAGGATTGTATTAAATATGGTTGTTCCTGTGCAGATACAATGTATGTAAATTATTATATGAAACCATATTACAGTTATATAGGAGAAGTGATTGCTCCCACTGTACACATTCTTTGGAATTGTGTGACACATGCACAATCAAGCATGACACAAAAAAAATTAATCAAAGAATATTTAAATATACCTTAGGGAGCAACTAACTTTTCTGATGGTTTTCCAGGAGGAAAACTAATTGTATCTGCACAATACAACAGCTTTATAAGGTTTGAGTTCATCAATGATTTTATTTTCTTCTTTGGTAGCCATTTAAAACAGTCTACTTAAAGAAAATGATAACAAAAATCAGAAACAATTAAATTGTTTAAATACACTAAGGTTTATTCCATTTTAGGCATTCTTACTTGTTCCTACTGACCTTTTGCAATATCAGCAATGCACAGAAATTCTTTACCTCTCAAGGTGGCATCAGAGTGGATAATACTAGAAAATTATTCTCACAAAGACCTTGCACCTTTTTCTAAGACTTAAAATTAAATAAATTATATAAAATAATGTATTGAAATCACTAAAAATCCTCCTGACAAACACAATCAAGTTTGTTATACTAAACACCTTTGGTTTTACTAAGATGAGGTTTTCACCTGTAATAGTGTACCTACCTTCTGAATGCACCCATATAATTATATGACATTTTGTAAACTTTCTAGATTATTGATCTCTTGGAAATTCTATTAGTTTTCAGAAATGTGCATCAAGAACTTTATTCTGCCGTGACTTATCCAATTGTCTAGTGGGGCGTTGTGACTGACAGTCAGGCTACAGTCAGTATTGAAATGGTCAAATTTCACACATCTTTGATGCTTTCTTAAGCAGCTTTTTGGCAGATCATACTAGAAGTACAAAACTTCATGTGGAGTCTGCTGGATTACATGCTCTTTCTTTGCAATTTATCCGAAAGAATATTTTGCTAAGGATATTTACTTTTTTGTTAAATTGGAGACAATGATGCTACTGATCCATTTACACACTAAGCTCAAGTTCCTTATTTAGAACACTGTGGAGCACTTTAATTGGAAGTCTTTGTTGCCCTTGGACAGGTGAAGATTGATTCCTGTGGTCTTCCAAACAGTCTAAAAATCAGGGTAGTTGAGATTGACAACATTTCATGGGTATGAGAGGGGGAAGAGTCAGATTATTCTTTGCCAAGCTGTATGACTATGGAGCACCATCCTAATATTTCTAACTCTCTTCCCACTTCACTATTGATATTGTGACAGGATTTGTAACACCATTAGGCTGTGTTGCCAAGAGCAATTCTTTTAAAGAGTGTGACACCGAATATAGCTCTGGCAAATGATGCCTTCAGTTAGAAAGCATTAATGTGACAGAACTCTTCCTGAACCTTTTACAGAGAATATGTCCTGACCAAAAAGTGACAAAAGAGAAAATAGTGCTTAAACCTCTGCAACATAGCACTGAGTCAGAAAAATCTCTACTGAAAATGCATTTTTGTGCAAGAATTGATCTCACTGTCATTTTTAGTAATGTAAATCACAAAGAGCCATTGAAATCAGTGGGAACTACGGCAGTATAAAACAGGTGTCATATGAATAACAAAGTTGTAAGATATTGTTATTGGGTCACTTAGTTCTGCTCCATAGTTTTATTTTAGCTCAAACATTTATCAGCTTTGCTTGTCCAAACTAACTCTTACAATCAAAATATTTTCTGCAGTTTGGCAACAATGGGTATTCTGGACTGGGTAATCACAGAGCAAGTAATAGAGAATTTGTCATAACGGGTCCATCTTCTGTTCTACAGCTCCTCTCATACTTTATGTCTCTACTTTATACACCCATAAAATATCTAACTGACTATGCAATGACAGTAAGAAAAAGAAAGAAGTGTTCCTTTTTCATCATATTTCTCTGACACATGAGATTTGATCATTGGTGTTATCTCAGCTACAAATAGCATTAGCAAACACATTGCCCAGCCCCATTCTGTACAGACAGGTTATCTGCCAAGGAAAAATCTGTGGCCTAATTATTTTCTACATAAAATATTTCCTTTCATTTGTTCTAAATGCATTGGTCCTTAATATCATGATGCTTTTATTGCACTGAGCTGGGAAATGCAGAAAATACCCCCATCACTGTGTGTTGAACCCACTACTTCCTACTCTTCCCAAACAAAACCACTTTAGGATGAGAATCTCCATGGTATGAAGTGGTGAATGATCCAAAGGACTGTTGCTTTATAACTTGTGAATCTTTATAGTCTTTGAGGTGGTCTGTATGTAAATCTTACTGTACATCTCACTGGCCCTGTCACCTTTATATGAGCATTCTCAGACAGTCTTGACCAAAAGTTGGAATAACTCATCAGTTGTCTTGACCAAAATTTGGAATAACTCCTACAGAAGATAGAAACACAGCTCTTGAAAATGATCACTGTCACATCATCATGATGTCATGAAAGGAGTACTAAAATAAATGAGAACTTCCAGACTTCTAGTTATTATACTGATGTCACTGTAAACTCAATCTTTTTTTCTGGGTTTTTTGTTGGTTGGGGTTCTTTTGGGGAGACAGGGGGCTGGTTTTGAGGGGGTTTTCTCTGCCTCTTTGTTAGTTAAAGAATACCCCACAAAGACACAATGCTGTTTTGCTGGGGTTTTGTTTCTCTGGAAATAATTTTGTCTCGTAATAATTTATAATCTCTAAAAATACATCTCCAAATGTGATCCAATTTCTATTATAATGCTGCAAATTTATGGAATTAGCATTACTACTGATGAAATTTATAATGTTTTATGTGATTATTGCTTCACTAATCACTATGTATTGCACTGCTAGCTGTATGCGAGATCATTAATACGGTATATGTATAAACATTAAGCTTAATGGAGTTAAATGATGATATGAAAAGGCAAGATGGCTAATTAATGATCACACAAACAATTAGTACTCTTTCTTAATAATTCACAAGCTGTTCTATGAGGAACTGCAGCCTTGCAGAGCAAAATTCAGTGCATCTCTTAATTACAAATAAGCTAGGGACCTGTGAAAGCACAGGCTACCTTTTAACCTCCTGTTACTACAGACTGGTTTTAAGCTTCTCAGCAAGATTTTCGTGGTCAGAAGGTAATTTAAAGGAAAGCCTTTTCTACTATATTTATTGGTCACCTTTAAGTGCATGTTTTACTGATGAGACTTAGTCAAGTGTTACATTTAAGAAACACTTAATGAAACAGACTTAAACGGTCTGTAATTGGCTTGTGTGATGTGTCTGTGTTGGTACCTAGTGGAGGACTGAATTTCACACTAAAGGCTTATTTCTAGTAACCCTTAACTCATGCTGAGTATCCCTCTCTCCCTTATGCATACTCTTATAATCATGGACTGATTCCATCCAGAGCAATTTTCTTTCTCTCTTCACAATTCTAAATATTTTTTGTGTAGTTTTTATAAAAGCAAAAAATACTTTTTTTTCTAGATCATCTGAATCCTTGGATTGAGTAAATTAATTCTAACTTAATTATACTATATGGCAAGCTATAAAATCATCTATATTAAATAAAAACATTACATTCACTGTTTCCATCTTACACATAGACTTTAAAATAACGCCGTGTCCTCTCAAATGTAACTCTCACTATTTCCCATAAATATGAAATTAGCACATGAACTCCCTAAGTCCTTTACCTAGTATCACTGTCTGTGACATCAACTCACTTTATTTGCCCTGCAGTTCTCAGACACAAAATTAATGGCTTTTGATTTTTTAAGCATGGTTTGTCCAGATTTCTCCAGTTACTGCTGTCTTTAATTGACTACCTACAGCTGTAGCATTGGATACAAAAAATTTTGGTGAGTGCATTATCCTGCAAAACCTAAGTCACGGCACATTTTTCTAGGTGCCTCAACAAATACTCACTTTGGATAGAACTCAAAGGCTTTTTACTGCCTTACCTTTCATATCTCACAGTTTAGTAGAGCTCCTCTTTTGAATATAACTGGCTTTTGCACACTTTTTGTATTTTTT
The DNA here is from genome assembly GCA_013398175.1 of Climacteris rufus. Lineage (NCBI taxonomy): Eukaryota > Metazoa > Chordata > Aves > Passeriformes > Climacteridae > Climacteris > Climacteris rufus. The sequence continues at coordinate 204,116 of VZRZ01002954.1, forward strand.
AGTGATAAAGAACAGCATTTCAGTTGATAAATTGTAACTTATCTTCCCAAGAGCCGGAACAATTCATGGTGTCTTTAAGATAATTTCAAAAGGGAGAAAAAAAAACAATGAATGCAAGAAAACAAACGAACAGCCCACCTCAATATAAGACAAAAAAATAGAAGCCTCTGTTGAAACACCAAAGAGAGATCTGTTCTTACAAACATACTTGGCATATATTCTCCTTAATCTTATACAGATATTGGATAAATTAACATTTTAAACCCTCTTTCATTTTGAAATTGAAATATCTGAAATGGTTCAGTGCTGTTACGATGAGGAAGTCTAATTGTGAGGCATAGAAATTAAAACAGTCCCTGTTGCAAAATGATCAATGCACCAACAGAGAATTCCATAGCAAAAGGTACTTTGGAAGTTGTCATTTAGTACCATCCCTCTCCTTTTAATACAAGACAATGCCCATTATAACCAAAATATTGAGTGATCCATCCATTCAACAATTTTTGTGCAAATTACCTTTACTAATCAATACCAAGGACCAAATTAATTAAATTTAAAACATTGAGTAACTCTGGAGTTTCATATGAGTAGCATTTAAATGCCCTAATGATTCATCATTCAGTGCATTTCATTAACTGAAAATGGCTTAATAACTTTCATTACCTAGAAAAGTCCAAAATAATTGTAGGGCTTTGGAAGACAATGTTGGTCTTTAGGAACACACAACAAGAGATACAACACTGAGGTGTCTAATGGTGTATAATGGTCTTACACATCTTCATCAAACCTTGGGTTTCATTAATGGGGTAATACTGAGTAATCCAGGCAACAGGCTAGGCCAAATGGTGACTCCCACTATTAAAACCAAAACACTTTGATCACAGTATTCAAAACAATTCTAGGAAGATATATTTGGCATAATATAGCAGGCATATACTCAGAACACCTGGAAAGTGTTGCTCTTCTAATGCCCCTTGGGCATGAATCAACTGGCTTACAAAATACTAGTAATTTAAAAAATTGTTTTCATAATTTTTAATAATTTATGGATTATTATGGAGTCTTTCAAACTACCTGTCATATATTAAGCACAAATGTTTAAAAATGTTTAAAATTTTTTTGCATGTGCTTTCCCGGGACTCCTGCTGCAGGTGTTCTTGCTGAAGAAGGTTAATTTGGTAAACTAAAAATAGCAACAATTAAATTGTGTTCCACAGTACGGAATAAAAAGGAAACAATAAAATATAATGTAACAAAACCAAACATGAGAAATAAGATGTGGAACTGTCACTATGTTTGAGACTTCTACCTGACTGCATCTGTAAACACAGAAATAAAATATAAATGATTGGAGTAAAAACAAGAAGTCTGTTATTTGCTATTGATTTTCAAGTCAATGGTGATAACAGTGATAATGATGATTTGAAATGCTTTTCATTATTTGAGTAAAGTTTGAATAACTACTTTATGGTCATTCTTCTACTAATTCACTAACTGATTTGAACAAATTTCATTTCAATATGAACCTTGTCATTTGATACATGCCATAAAGAGGAAAAAGAGAAAGAGTTGAGGAAATATAAATGTCTCATTTTGAAGAATTATAACTAGCTCTTCCAGCAGAACGTGTCATGATTAAGTAGTAATGATCACTTTGAACCATTACTCTGTGTGCTCATCTGCCAGCAGAGATTTAAACCACTTTTATGTCATGCCATGGTAAATTATCCTGGCAATTCTATTAGTGCTTTATTTTGCACATAACTCCACTATATTCTAGGAAAAATGCTTCTTCTTATTCTGAATTACAAATCTAAACACTCTTGTATGGTTTACTCGATTGAATATGATAGTCTATTATGTAAAAAACTACTGAGGATTTTAATTAGGTAATCATTGACCCAACTGACTCAAATGCCTCAGACAGAGCTGTTAATGTCTGCTAGGTCAGTGCAGATGCTCTGCATGTGCTATTAATTCATAAACTAAAGCCCTCTTTGAATCTGCTTAAAACCTGTTAGGAAAGCTGACTGAAATTCCTTTCCTGGGGAATTCCAAGTTGATATTTTACCTTTAATTCACTCCACTATGTGAAAAAAGAAATCTGAATACTCCCCAAAGAGACTTAAATAGAGTGATATGACAGGAGATAGCTGAGGGGTTGAGTAACTTACTCTGGAAATTTCACCTGGTTTAAAATCCTTCTGTGCTAAAACCAGCTGAAACTGATTGAGGTGTTGAAGGTATTAAAAGAAATGATTGGGAGATGTGGGAGTATGGAAAGCACACTCACAACACAGATGTACATGAAGGAAGGCTTCATGCAAACCTCCCAGGCAACAACTCATGGCAATTGTCCCTTTTCATGTAATCTATTAAGAGATTGACTCCATCATCTTTGCAATTGCTCCTCAAGTGGCTGTAGGCTGCTATGGGAGTCTTTGCCAGGTTAAACAAGTGCATCTCCCCAGCCTCAGGGCTGTTGCTCTCAGTGCCTCAGGATCCAGGCCACTGCACTTTGTCAACTGATGGATCACTGCACTTAGTCAACTTCCCCCTTGATCTGGAGGGCCTGAAACTGGGGGCAGTGTTTGAGGTGCAGCCTCACCAGAGAGGAGCAGACATATGAAGAAGCCCAGTTTGTGATTTGTCTTATTCATGCTAAGGGGCACTGGCAGCTCCTGGTCAGTCTTGCATCCCCTGTGACTCCAAATCCTTCCCAGCAGGGCTGTCTGTCTCTTGGCCAACAGGTTCCTAATCTGCACCAAGGCACAGGGGTCTCCATGTTTGTGCTTCACATTGTTCATATTTATCAGGTTTGTGTTGGCCAAATTCTGAAGTTTTCCAGATCCTTCTGCACTGATGCAGAACCATTTTTTTATGTCCCACCCTATTTAATTATCATCTGCAATTGGGCCAACTGTTTATTCAGCTGCATCATCCAGACCACTGACAAAGACATTTGAAATAAACAGGACTTTTTAAACATTCCAAAACGAACTATTGTTCACTTATTTTCTGTATTCAGTAAAAATCAGCATCTTCTCTTGTATGTAAATTTATACCACCCAACAAGCATATACAAATTTTCCTTTTCATCATACACCATAGTCACATATACACAGACAAAACTTCTGGATCCCCAGTTTGCTCATTTATAGGCTCGACCACTCAGATCCATCAAGACTGGGACAATTCTAGGTATATTATGATGTACAGAAGAGGAGCCTGATGAATAATAATGTGAGGAAAAAAATCTGTATTTTCCTCCTGGGTTAGGCAGAAGGCAAGCAGGCATTTTCAGCATTGTAATTTTGGAGACAGGTACCTCAGATCCACCTGCTTCCTGAAGCTTGCCAGACCACTGCAGTTATTTTGCACAATTCTGTCACTTCAGCAAGCCAGCATGCAAATCCTCCCTGTTGCACCTTATGTGGACACACCTGCCCAGTTCAATGTCAAGCACAAAACTGAACAATGGGGGTTTCCTGTAGTCAAAAATAAAAGAGGACTCAGGCTTGAAATGTCTGCCTTTAAAATGCCTTCTAAGGGCTCTCTTGTGGCTGTCTCAAATTCTGGCAAATCTTCATTTTTTAAAAAAACAACTTTATAAAAACCATTTTTATACAGCAGGAAAGTGGAAAGGATTTACATCTACTTAATCCATTTTAGTTACCAGTAAGCTTCAATTAATACTAAAATGTCTATTATGCATCCTTTTTCCAGTCTTACATCTTTTGCAAAGGACATATATGTTATATGCTGAGAAATATCAAGTTGCCTTATAATGAAACCTTTAATAGCCAAACCATAAGCCTCAGACCTAATGGGTTATAGGGAAATCAAATCTTTCCCACAAATACAACTGCTAAAACAAAACAAATCTTATTTAATATAAAATTGTATCACATGCATAAAATGCATATTAAAGGAGCATTTTAAGCCTTTTTTTTCTGTAAGTGGCAGATGTTGTGAATAATAATCCATAAAATCCTCTGAATTTTAAAAAAACGTATTACATAAAACTTTCATTTAAATTTTTCATAGACCTCTAACACACCAAACAATGATAATAGTAAAACACTACTAGCAAACCATTAGAATTAACTGAAATAAAATTTGATATTTTAAACATCATTTTAAAGGATAATACTTCTCCCCATAGATCTCTTTACAGCACTTTATGTAAGTTAAACAAATGTAGCTACCTACTGAATTACTGCAATTTCTGTTCCACAAATTGAAGTGTATGTAAATTTCTCGGAAAAAAAAGCAACATCTGCCCTTTAATGTGCCAAAGAATTTAATAGGTTCACCTTAAAAGAGAGAGACTCAGTAACAATGACCTTATCCTTTTATCGTTAGATATCTTGGGGGAAGGAAATGAAACAGCACAAATAAAATATAGTTTAGTGGAAAACTAAACATCTTTAAAAATATTGTCCCAATAGATCTTAGTTTACAGTGGATCAGTGGTGCTTAAGGATGAAGACAAGAGCAAGCTATAAACTGCTTCAATAAAAGTCAATTAACCCCTGCTTGCTGCTGTAGCCCCTCTGCCAACTGTGCAATGTGCACCAGAAGTGTGTAACTCCCAGTGTTAAGCAGTTAAATGAATACTGCCAGAATAATTACCCACTGAGACAATAACAACCACTAATGCATATGCAGAACCAAATCTTGTGCTGGTTTGTGACTTTCAAAAACATGATGTATAATACAACAGAAGCAGCTTTCCAGTCATCTCCTGTTAATATCCCCAGGCTGGGAGACCTCTGGAAAGATATAAATCAGGCCTTTTTTTGGGTTAGGATTTTGTATATGAGTGATAGACACTTCTTCCTGTAAATTAACCCAACTCAGTGAAGAAAACCAAACTTATGGAGTCAGAGATGACTAGAAAATACTTTCCTTGTTAGAATTTTAATGTGAAGGTATCAGTTCTCTTCATTAAAGTTATTGAACTGGAATGCACTGCAAGAAAGCTAATGGTTTCAGTAAATGTTTTTGAAATGCTAACTTTTGTTTAAAGATCAGCCAAGTAGCATAAAATGCTTTGCTACACAGCAATTAATTTTAGGTGTGTATTACTTCCCACAGTAATTCTACACCTCACATTGGCAAAATGCATTTTCAGAAAGTCATGGCTCTGCCAAACCTGATTCTGATATAGATTTTACTTCATGAAACTCCTACAAAAAAACCGAGTTACAATGGCACTGTATTCTTCCAGTCACAAGTAAATTACCCCCTCTTCTAGACACAATACAGCAGTGATTTAATTTTGTACAGCAATACTATACAATAGAAAGTGGAAATAAATAAGTCTACAGGATGAATTGGTTCAGACAGAATTGCATTACATTGTTATCTGATCAGGGTTTAAGATCTGATTTATTGCCATGAGTTGTCTACACATAGCACCTAGTTTAGAATATGTTAAAAACTCAGGGAATTCCCTACCTGTAGTTTTGAGCACCTTAAATTTGCATTTCATCTAATATTAACCATTTTCAGCCATAAACTACTCTAATTTCACCTGGGTATTTCTAGAGTGTTGCCTGAAGAGTCACTCATTTTTTCATTCATCAGACTCCTGGATTTCCATTTGCATTTTCATCTCTGCCCTCTCCATTTTCTTCACTGGTCAGTCCTGGGTTTGGTAATACAGTTAAATTATGCTATTTTGTAAATTATCTATAGTTTGAACCTAACCTCTTATCACACCTTAAAGAGTCTATACGGAGACAACAGAATCAATTTAAGTATTGGCTTTAATGTTTTGAAACAGTCAAATTCTTCTTCACTTTACTAAAAGCTGATGAAAATTCATCACTGATGCCTGAAAACGAAGTTGACAATCATTTAGTTGTGATCATAATGGAAACACCACAGCACCCAGAGACTGTGAAACCAAATATATACAGTAGAGCAGACAAGGAGACTGCAATTAAAGGAGGTTATTATTATATTGGTTCTTGCTAATTTAGTGCTCACTACAGCAACAAATACCAGACTCAGCTCCCTTGCTGTTGCGATAGACAAGTCTCAAGTCTCAGAATACACAAGAATAGTTTGTGACTTACTTAGTAAAGAGAATGTGAATGAATTAATCTAGTGGGTATTTTGGTCCTATAGAACTCAAACACCATATTCTTCCCTTGGATGTTTCCACCTGACCCCCATTTAGATCAATGTAACTTTGTGTGTTTCCTACTTAGATCAATGACACCACATAAATGTAGCTGAAGGAATCAATTTCCTGGCACTTCTACACGTATTTCACAGAGTTAATGAAACATAACATAAAAGCAAGCTACATTCTAAACATAGAGGTAACAATTTGGAGCACTTTCATTAAAAATCACAGATTTATCCTTGACTATTTAATACACAGTGCAGTCTTTCCCTTGACTCAGCTCCCTGGGATTCTTTCTTTGGAGTCTATTCCAGATTTATTCACTGCTCATCATTAATCGATAATTATTGTGCCCTTCAGTATTTACAACCGCTATTTTTTTTTCTGATGCAGATGCATCTCTCTGTAGTTTCATGTTATACCACAGAAATTGTTGCCTGTTGCAGACTTAGACAGCAGGCTGAGAATTCATTAGGCTTGACCTCACTTAGGAATAATTTGGCATCAAGAATTGAAAAGTACTGGTGAAGATTGTGAAGGTGTTAATAAATCCAGTACAGTAAACTCTGACATGGAAGATTAGCTTTTGTCTCAGTCTAAACGGAGAGGCTAAAATGTTGCTCTGGGTAATACTTGCACAGCCTCAGAAGGGAATAAGTTTGTAATTAAAAGCAGCATGTGACTTCTACAAGAAATCACAGCAGAAGCAAAAACAGCTACAGTTTTTCTGCAAATAGTAAGATTGTGGTAGGAACACAAAACAAAGGAAAAACACTTAAAAATATATTGTATAATCCTTTTATTTTATTTTCAGAATAAATAAGGCAGAATATATGTCTGGCAGAATGTATGTCTGGCAGACAATTCACAGCTTCTCTTGGATGGAGATTTCTGGTGAAAATTTTGAAGGTGCTTTAACACAGGTTTTGGCAGATAATTAGGAAAATAAGGTCTGGTATTTAAAACAGTCTCAAGAAAGTCATCCTCTCAGAGAGTCTCAAATTTTTACACAACTGTTTGCCTATAGGACAACATCAGGGATTGGGTCAGGAAAGGTATCACTGTAGAAACTTCTAAGTTCTTCCTGAGTGATGTGCAGTGTATCTTCATCTTCTGTAGACTTCTCCACTAAACCTGGGACTCAACACAAACCAGGAAATCCTTGGCATGCCCTGGCTCATGCTTGCTGCTACCCGACACACGAGCCATGGCACCCCATGCCACCGCCAAGGCTGTGACTGCTGTGCTTCCTCCTGGGACTGCACAGCCAGCAGAGGGAACTTTCTGGAGGAATGGGAAGTTCCAGCCCTGCCAGACAGGGCAGAGTTTGGCTCAAAAAGGTCACAACCACGAGCTAGAGGAGTGGAGGTAGTTCTGTACAGATCTGAGCAGAGACAAAATGGTTGGGCAGGCAAAGAAAGCAAGACAGATACGTAATGAAAGTACAGTGTAAAAAATGCATCACATATTATGAAAATCATAATAATATTAAACCATGTGGGAATGAAGACTAAGAAGCTGATGAAACATAAGCATTAAAAAGTAGAAATTTACAGTTTCTGTGTTTTGTGCCTTACTTGCTGTATCTAATGTCTTTCCTTACAGATTTAATAATCTTGCTAGTGCTGACTCTACCAAGTGCTGCATTCTGCCAACCATTCTGTTAAGTTTCTATGACAGATTAGTAAATTAGAAAAGATGAGGAAACAGGATAAAGAAACAAAATCTTTCCCTGTTTTGTTTTGGGTTTTGTTTTGTTTTGTTTTGTTTTGTTTTGTTTTGTTTTGTTTTGTTTTGTTTTACAGTCATTTCTCCTTAGGTCAGAGAGTCATGGCTTTCCTCTGTGTCCAATATTTGGAGACAATGTCCACAAAGCAGAGTTAAAGAATGAAAAGAGATTTTGAGAAAATCTGTTTTGGTAAAGTGTCAAGTAATACTAGATGGTTTAAAAAAAAAAAAAATTTCTTAATTGCCAGTGTGCTTCAGGTCACAAAGTAGATTTCCAATGGAAAGTTTTTAAGGACTTTAAAGACAGATGGATGAATTCTGTGCTTAGTCTTCAGTCTATCTGAGCAATCAAAAAGTAGGCAAAAGAATTCAGCTATTGGCATCAGTGCTAACAACCAGAATCATGACATATTTCCCTCAAGAGATATAGGAAAAGTAGCAAGAAAAATGTATTCTCTACAGCACAGCAGGATGACCAAGCATAATTAGGAAAGCACTATATGTACTTAGTTCCATTTAATGTTTAATAAATCTTTTCTGCAAAATATTCCTCTGGTAGCTGTGCCCAAAAGATGTTGCTAGATGCAATTTTTGAAATTCCTTTCCTTTGGTGCCATTTCTGAAAAGAATATGGTCTTTGGTACTGAGGTTTTGCTGCTGAGGGAGGGATGCTTAGAGGAGAATTTGTACCAGCACTACAATTGTTAAGGTTGCAATGTTTACTGAGACTTTAGTGAAAGCTTGCAACCTGTTTAGAACACAGTTCTGTGTGGATCCAGATATGCCATGGAAATTCTAGGAAATCATTTGGATCAGATTAAACCCAAGGTAGTCAGCTGAGTCAAACAATGCTTTTCCATGAGAAGCCCAAACATTTCCTAAACAAGTTAAAGATTAAGTAATTTTGTTATAATCAGACTACAATGATAGATAGAATGACACATGCACCAGTCCATAGGTTTCCAAGTATAGGGAGAAATGTTAATAGTAGTAGGGAACACACTTTCCAGATATCTGGAATGCAGATTAATGGTGTTGATTAACCTGCAGGTATCAATGGCAAACAGAAAACTGTTTCCAGCAGCCACCTAAAGTTAAGAAAATTGATGACAAGGTGGTGAAGGATAAAGTGAACTTGAGTCAGCCCCAACACAACAGAGAGGTGTGTTCTACTGAGAGACCCTCCTAAATTTTTTCTGCACCTTTCTCCTTGAGATATGCTATAAACTGATTGTAGAATATGCCACTATTTGTCAATGGAGAGCTACACTTCTAGAGCACAGGAAAATGGGTTTTCAGCCTCTCATCAATTGTTTTCTCCTATTGATTTTGTCTTATTTCTTGTTTGTCTTGTATTCACAAGATCAAAGCAAATGATTAGTTTTGTAAAATCTCTCAGATTTCTGAATTAAAATCCAGTTGGTAAGAGTAGTGAAACAATTCTGTGTCAGCAAATAGTTTGGATTCCAATTCTACAAACACATTGTCTTGTTTTATCTACCTTTTTTTTAAATGTCAAAGAAAAGTTATCAATTTGGGAATAATTTAAAATGTTCAGGGTAGGTTAAAGCATGTCTACTAGGAACACCTTGCATGTTTCCTTTTTCCAACTTTTACATAATTAAATTCGCATGAAGTCTGAGAAAAAATAAGGCCAGGTCAAGTTTTTTTCTATAGATTTAACTGCTTCTACAATTCTGCTACAGGTTTGTATGCCTGCCATTTTTAGGTTTCCGCTTCCCAAAAGGGCAAATTATGTCAACCATTTGGTTTTAACTGTATGAGTTTTAGAACTACAAAACCAACAGACCTTACTGGACTCTTTTGAAGAAGGAATGGAGCTCCCAGTATGATGGAGAGCCAGTGGCAAAAGCAGCCAACCTTTTACTATTTGATAGTCAGTGAATTGATGAAAGCAGCACTTCTAGGACACAAAACTTTTTAATCAGGCATTACTTGGTACCTCCCAATATTATAATAGATCTGATTAATACAGGAGAGAAAAACACAAGGTCAAATCTCTTAATTTTTAGATAAAACCAGAAAATATCTGAGTGGAAATGCAAGAAGAAAAAATTGTTTTCCTGGTTGATCAGAATGGAGAAAAGTAACAAAGTTATTAACTTAACTAGGGAGCAAAGCTATTTAATGAAATAACCAGCAAATATGAAATCTAATAGCAGCACATATAAACACTGCTTAAAACAGTGATTCAGAAAAGATTTTTCAGGACCACCAAAATGCATTGCAATGGGGACTCATCTTTCTGAGAAGATCCCAGAGAGCCCCAATAGTGCACCAGGAACAGTCATGTAAAAAACTTTGACTCTGCACCCTGGTGCAAATGTCACTTCTAGAGAAGCCTGTATGGAATTACATATGAAAAGAAAATACAAATAGCATTTTGTTGAACTCATTTTGGGATAAACAACCAAAGATGAAGTGATAGGTTTGTAAGACACCTTTTCCCTCCATATATTTTTGTGAACTGTGGGACCCATCCATTGTATAAGTGGAAATTAGATTGTGTTCCTCTGTAATGAGAACTCTGTTCAGGGGAAAAACCAATGCATCTTTTTGTGAGGAAGCCCTGTGTCAGCCTGATCTTCTGTCTCCCACGTTCAATAGAAATGATGAGGATACTGTGCCACGGATCAGCCACGAACAGCTCGCATGGAAGTCTGGTTCTGTGACATGAGGGAAAGGGAAACCTTTTTACTGAATAACAGTTTGGAAGAAAAATCTGCAAGAATCTGTAACCTCACTGAGTTCTATTTCCCGCCTGTCTGCTCTCCCCTTTCATCACTTATATGCCCCTTCAAAGCAAGGCTTACAGGCTCTGTTTGAGTAACGCTTATTATGGCCTGATGAAGTTGCTTTGTAAAGTGAGATAAAAAGGAGGGAATAGCAGAGGTTACTGAGATGGCTAGATAGGCAATTATTTCTATTCATATGACTAATCTTGCACTGTAAGTAATCTTCAAAAACCACCATTTACCTAAATTATCTGAACCAATTAGCAACATGAATATGTACTTAAGATAATATAGCAGAAAGCTTGCCCCTGAAAAAAAAGTAGAAAATATATTCTTTATATAGTGTCCTCAGACATACCCAGTATTTATATTATGTAGCCATTCTCACGAGAAAATCAAATCTTTAGAAGCTATTTCAATAAAAGTAGCATTTTTAGTGTTACCCTACCCTTGGGTCACTCCCCCGGTTAGCACCGGATGCTGCAGCTTCAAATGCTAAAGAGCAGACAGAATCATCTTTAACATCATCCTCCTTTATATCTGTATTCATTAAGAAGCTCTACACCTTGCAAATCTCTGTTTTCACCCATCTAGAATAGTTAGAGGCAGAGAAATAATCTTATAAACTATAATTTTATTTTCTACTAGTACATAAAATTTTATGGGCAGCCTATAATAACAGACCTAATAAAATCTACCATAATAAATGACAAGATCATAGAACATTATCACTGACCAAAGGCAAGAACCAGTAACTCGCCTTTCAGTTATTTGGTAAGTCTATTTATCAGCATGGTCATGCTGAGTACTTCAAGAACACTTTATTCAGACATGAACTAAGAAATGTTTAGTCTTTTTTTGCAAAGATCTTATGACACATTTCTTTCACATAGCTATTTGTTTTACCACCTAGAACAAGTCATGAAGAAAGTAGTTCATCTGATCCCAAAGAAATCTTTCATGCACCTTGTTCTTGGTATTCTGGAAAACCACCAAGAATACAGGAGGTGAAATAGATAATCCAACATAGACAGGTTTTCAGAAATGTACGTTATATGCCTAAGAGAACTGCACAGAAAAAGCATCAGAGAGAGTAGCTTGCTGTGTTCCACCACCTTACTGGGAGTCCTGCTGCCACTTGGGACCGGGACACATCTGGGACACCTTTAACATCCCCAAGGGCTGGTCATGAGCTGTGCAAGACTTGGAAATCCCAATCCCATGTTGTTGGTTTTCAGTTTTCTGAAGCATTTTATCTGTGGAATTTTCCATTGTAATGCTGATCCCTTGACAAGAAGCCTAAATTAGATTTTTTTTTCAGCTTATTCAACTCAGCATTGTAGATTTTATTATAAGTATTACAAAACTCAATATGAGCCTTGAAATACTGAGTTCTGTACTGAGGATGAGTTACAGTGATGTCATTTCCTGTCTCAGAATTAATTTACTCTTATTTCTAACATTAGCATTTGTATTTATACATGTTTTCATATTGTAGAAGCTTTTGCAGGAAAAGTACAGAAGTTCTTTTTAAAGTCAAGATCTATATTAAGATCTCTTAATACATCTTTATTTTGGTCCTTTCAATATCAAAATATTTAAGATGCTTATTCATGGTCTGATTTTCCATCCCTATATTTAAGTGGAAGAATCACAATTGCTGCATTAACCCAGAATCATGTGAACTGGCTCATAAAAATGGATGGCATGATCATATCTGGAATTTACACAGGACCCTATTCAATAAAGCATATTCTGCACTTACTGTAATATCATCCTCCAGAGCTTTAAAGTCTTTCAAGTGGAATAAAGATGTTGCTATAATGACAGTGAATGTAATGAGATTAAATGTAGTTGGGAGTCAAGGTAAATGGCCTTACATCAGAAAGGATGTAGTAACACAGATCCTTATAATGAAGACAAAGGATACTACCAGCACATTTTTGCTACATTTCTTTGGTAAAGCAAGGCCACAGCAGGACATACTGTGTAATATGAATTCTATGTTCCTTTCAGTATTTTACATTTAATAAAACCTGCATGCTTTTAGACATAAAGGAATAACTAACAAGAAATATCTTCAATAAGCATTGAGATCTGTGTTAGCAATGGTAACATCCCTAAAAAACCCTGATAATATGTTTTATTTAGGAATTAAAAGAACTTAATGTGAGAAATTGCTTTAGAATTGGGATAATTTTTTTGCTGTGAAATCAAAATAGTCACAGGGGAGAATCAAGGCCCATCTAAGGACACTTATCCCAGAGCTCTCGAGGTAGCTACAGCGTCCTTTATGCAAGCGAATCCCCTGCTGGGACAGGTTGCAATGGTTTTACAACTCTCCCAAAGGACAGAGTTCTTGCTACCACAGATGACCTGTTTCTGCTGGCTCCTCTGGAACTGAGAGTTACCCCAGGCGTGATGTTCTAGCGTTGGCGAGAATGAAAGGCTACAGAGGGCTCTTCTCTGGGATAATTGCCTTTTTATTGTAAATCCAAGGTTGCGTTGTGAGGGTCCAGGGAGGAAGTCCAGAGACACCCAGGTGGCTGGATTGACCCAGGAGAAAGAGATCAAGGAAACCCTGCAGGGCTCTTTTAGAGGGAGGTGGGACTAAGAGACACCCAATGGGAAACCTCATAGTTCAAAGTGACCAGTGGAGGGGAGACCTTCCCAGGGCACAGCCATATGTGCAACCTAAGGTATGGATACAGGTAACACAAGGAAAATATTGGGTTTCACCACAGCTCAGGCAGGGGGTTCAGATATTGGGGGGAGAAGGTTCAGAGGGCATTGCTCTGGGACTCTTCCCACCAATCCTGAAGCTCAAAAGCAGCAGCTTCTGCCAAGTATGCTGCTACACCCATCCTGAGGTGTGTCCAACAAAGCACATGCATACAGGTTTGCCCTAAGCTTACACATTATTATGCAGACCTTTATTCCAGTGGTAAAGCCCAACTGGTTCTAGAATTTACTTTGATTCTATTACTTTTAACATTTTTGAAGGAATTTATTAATAATATTCCCCTATTTAACTTGAGATTCTATCTTTCAATACATGAAATTAAATGAGATGCTTAAGAGTCTTATTTATCAGAGAGGTCAGCAAAGTCAGAGACTGTTATCATGTAACTGGGGATCTTTGAAATAATATTAGCTTTAATGTTAGCAATGTCTGTCTTAAAGTGCTAACCTACACTGGGAAATAAGCAATAAAATATGATATTATAGGGTTCTGATAGGTAACATTATTTCTAGCTATAGCAAGTCACATACCAGTGGTGTGTCACAACAATACAGTTCTATTTACACAGAAAACTTAAGTTAGCAAACATAACTTCCCTGAAAAATATTGAGCAGTTGTTTTGCTCCAATTATTTATTTCAGCTATTAAAATCAATAGTTGCTGAAGATGAGTTTTTCAAAAAAAGTAAATGGAATTAAATGAGAATTTGGCATCAAAGTCCCCTGATTAACTCTAAAAACATAAACCCTAAAATCATAAAAGCCTGCATTTCTGAAAGCTTCACATGCAATACATTCCATAGAAATGTGCCAATGGTTGCACATGAAAATTACTGCTCTCTGCCTGTGAATAGCTATCTAACTCTGTAGATTTTTATATGTGCAATGACCAGGAAATTCACACAGTAAAATCCCTAGGGAGTGAAGGTGGATTGCTGCAAATCTACCTTAATCAGTTCTGCAATTTATATGCCTAAATATCCTTTCCCATCTACCTGATTAGAAAGCAAGTTTTGGGTAGACTTCTCTTACTCAGCTGAAATAAAAATGGAAACAGCAATATCAACATAAGCAAAGTGCACAGTGGAACATGTGTATGGCATGGCAGGTATTTATTTAGGGGCTGCTTTTTAAATTAGCAATATGCTAATGTTTATGATTTTTGCAAAAGATCTTAATTACTACATAAAATCATTTGACTGTGAAAGGAGAGTAATACAAAAGAGTCTAGCCTTAACAGATGACAGTCTCCTACTGCTTCTGTGAGTATGGAGGAGCACGAAATGAAAATCCTCCATTCAGGTAATGCACAGTGTAGAGTCCCCTACACCAGTTAAATAAACTGCTTTAAAGTCCTGATGCTGATGTCATCTTTGGTCAGCAAAGAAAAGAAACCAGATCAAACCCTTCCACGTTTCTTTATTTTTGATTTCACCTTCTGCTTTTCTTCTGTGGCAACAGTAGCACAGTTGTGTCAGTCTTCTGCAAGGCAGTTTGGAAGGTTTACTGTCTTTTGAGATGCTGCAAGATGCTACATGAATCTGATCTATGTGTCCTAGATCCTTATGGACTACACTGATAACAGAATGAAGGGCAATTCACCTCAGTAGTCACCTAGCAAGTCCTTCCTCTGAATCTCAGCAGAAGATGCAGTTCATACAGCTTTATTTGGCCCTGGTATTGAATTTTTCTAATCCTAACAACAAAAAAAACCCTTTATTCTGTCTTATCAGAAATGACATCACCTTCTTAAGGTTAACAAACTATCACATTGTTTAATTTTCAGGACAGCTGCCTCATTACAGACTTTGTGGTGACAGACTAAACCTGCTTTTTGGTTTGTCTGTGAAATGAGACCTGTGATGATAACTTGGCATGGTGAATGTAACCAAAACCAAGATATTTTGAGAGGAAAAGTGTAACACAACTGCTAAAGCTCAAGAATATGGACAGAGCCATCAGCACCTCGTAGGTAGTTAAGAAATCCTAAACTATGTTCTGTTCAAATAATTTATCCAAATATCTTACAAATATTGTCAACACATGACACACTTAGCAAAAACAAGTGAGTTCAACTTTTGCAGAAGCACAGGAGCCCTGAAGTCCCTGTGCACAAAGCACTTAATATGAAATCAACTGGCAAAGCCCAAGTTCTCCATGTTACCTGAGTCTTCATCAAAACCTGACTTTCTCATGCAGAGACCCTCCTTTTTTGAAATTCTATTGTGATCAAATCAGTCCAAAGAAATGAGATTACAAAAGCCTGACCTGCTTCCAATCCATGTTCAAGTGACATTTGAAGTACTACACTGTCATGGAGCCTGAAGAGGATTTTTGCAGCAGTGTTTATATCATCTTCTGTAGAGAGCCCTCACTGTTTGCAGTCTTTTGTAATGGACTTTATAATGTGAAGCTGTAAATAAGTGTAGGTTAGTATTAATAATGAAAGAGCAGCACAATTTAGGAATTCAAAGATACAGTCAGGACACTGTATATTCAGGAAGTTGTGTAGTAAATATTCAGGTGACAACAGCAAGGGAGGGAAATGCTGCCTATCTTTACACACTCCAGATGAAAAAAATAAAGTACAGCTGGAGCAATAAAAGGTAGTTTCTTGAGAAGCAAAGATTCTGAGGGACGCACCTCTTACTTGTTGGAAAAATCAAACTTTGTAGGAGCTCTTTGGAGGCGAGAACACTTAAGCTCAGAACTAAATGCAGGATTTCCTCTACAGCTTGCCTTTCTCTCCATATGGCCCTTGTCACTCCTCCCAGAAAGCTCTTCAGAAATTTAATTTAGCAATATAAACACTAGGAAGGTCAGAAGGGGGGTAGATTCTGGAGTATTCTGATTTCTACTTTTTGGTTGTTTCACAGAAATCATGGCAATAGTGATCAAATAAAAGTGAAGATTAAATTACACAAAAAGCGAGGTTGGAAATAACTTTATTTGTAGCACTAGTGTTGCATCTAAGAAGATTTCAGCAAACAGAGCCTACTATTACTCTGTTCCAACTGATTAAATGCTTTAAAATTCTGTCATGTTTTTCTATTTTGTAAGTAGAAAACTACAGCAATATTTTATTCCATAAAAAAAATAAGATTCAGAGAGCTAAATCTGAGCATTATTGGGAAATCAGCATGTGGAATAAAAATTGCTGGTAGTCATCAGTTGTGTTTTATAACAACTTTAAGAAAAAAAATTTTAAAAGGGGCAAAAGAGAGAGAGAGATTCAGTACCTCCTGTGTTGCTTGACGCAAGTTTAGAATGAAGTGACTCATTTGTGTGTTTTCTTTCTTTTGAACCTGGTGAGTGTTTGTTCCCATCTCTGTTCTCAAAATCATCACTGCTATCTCTGCTTTACTGGGAGGCGTACTTTTAAAAATCCATAATTTTCCACCTTTTTATTTCCCCTATGCTAGTGGTAATTAGCATAAAATAAGCATGAAAAGCGCTAAGAAGGAGTCCCTCTTCTTTCATATACAAGTAGGAATGCTTCTTGGAGGAAGATGACTCTGGCAGGTCTTCAGTAAGCAAATCTCAAGGAAGAGACAAGCAGATTTGGAAGTCACCTGCTGAGTAAAAGATTAGGACAATTTTTAAGAATTCAATCATTTTTAGAAATGATTGTTCAAGTTTGCTTACATAGTTTCCCTTTACCTTTACAAAAACTGAAATTATGAACAGACAGGAGACAAACTGACCTAACACCTATGGAAAAGGGTAAGTAATCTGGAATGGTGGTGTTCCCTCTGACAGCAAAGCAAGGCTCAGTAAGACACAGGTACACAGCACCAGCCTAAGCTTTCTGAAGGCCAATTCTTTCCAGCGTGCTCTGTGTGTCACAGCAGGTGAGACCCTCAAAGTGTTCTGTAGTATAAAGTCCTCTCAGGAAATACCTCAGTAAGAGTCAAACAAATCTTCATAATACTCATGAAAATGAAATGGGGATTTGTAGATCTCACTCTGAACATTTCAATTCCTTTAGCTCTGTTGGATTCCATCTAAGGAACAATTTGACTTTGAACTTTCCTGTGGGCAGATAAGTCACTGACATGCTCTTGCAACTGTTTGCAAGAATCATTTTAGACTCACTTATAACTGTGTGCCTGATGGGAACACTTAGGTTTATGATCAGAAGTATTCACACCAAATAAATGGCAAGAACCACACAAGCAAAACTCTTGCCTGCATTGAAGAGCTTGTTCTGTAGCTCAAAGTTTGGTATCAGCAATACTACAGAGTGAAATAGCAAATCCCAATGGAACCAACACCACCTCTGGGTGCAGATACATCTGAATCATCACTCCAGTAAAGATGCAAAGACTCTGAATGGTCCCATAAGTTTCTGATAAATCCCTAGAAATTTTGTAACACCTCAGAGGGTGAAGGTATTTTATTCTATTTCCAAGTGACTGCTTTTCAGGATGATTTAAGTTTTGTTAGGTATTTGTATATAGCAAAAAAATTAGAAATTCACATTTAAGAAATGCTTCAGTATATTCTTAACAATGATTTGCCCGTTATCAACCAAAAGACAAACTTTTATTTTCTGTTTTCATCCCTTTGATTGGAAAAGGAACAATGATATTAAGCCAACTGTAAGATTCTAAACAACATCAGGTTTATATAAGTGAACTCTTAAAACAGACAGCACAGAAAGGAAATGTTAGACATAATTAATCCAGATGTAATTAATTAATACCTGTTCCTTCAGTATTCTACGTCATATTGTGTCCTAGAAGAACCAACTGGTAAAACAACTTGCAGCAATGTATATTTAAGAGGGATTTTTTTGTGGTTTTTTGATGTCAGAAGATCAGAACTGCTGCTCTTAAAGTAACAATTTTGCCTACAAATTTAAGCATTCATTCAGAAATCTTTCAAACTTGTCTTACAGTTTTCAGTCTCATTTCCCACAGATTCAGAAATTATTTCTGATTAGTTATAGAAAGGCATTGACACTTTCTAAATTTTATTTTGAACAAGACTTTCCGTGTATAAGAGTTATGTCCTTGTTAAAATTTAGAAAAATCACATCAATAAAAATAAGTTTTGATTAAAATACATTATGTTTATGCTGTATGCAGGTTTGTGTGTCTGACCTTTTCTCTCATTCTAGAAACTTCTACGGAATTAGAATGAAAATCTGACAGCATGGAAATCACACAGGGTTTTGCTATGCATTTTAGTGATGCCATATTTCACTCAGCTTTTTTATAGCTCAGCTCTCATAACAACCATTTATATGCCTTCCTCCAGAAGGTATCTTTGTGTGTTGTGGGCTCTGAATCTGCCTTGCTGTCAGCAGTGCTCCTTGCACATGAGAATACAAGTCTGCTCGCCCTCAAGCCAATAAAACTCTGTTAATGACAAAATAATATTCAGCCCCAAAGTTGTTAATCTCTATATTACTATGGAACTCCAGAATGAAGCAGCAACCATTTCCCAGACAACTGGAGAAATTTCATATTATTTGATTAAAAATTTAAATTTCCCCTCCCCCTGAAAAACAAACAACCCAGAAGAAGGTAATGTCCACAAACCCTTCATCACAACCAATTAGTTCAGGTTAGTACAATATTGCCAATTATACTATTGTATAGAAAATATATGATGTTTGAATCATGATTTTTCCATAATTGTATTCTGTTAAATATGCTTCCTTAGGTATCTCCTCAATAGTCCCACATTAATTATTCAAGCAGGGACAGATAAAGAGAGAAAGTGGGACACAGGCTGAACTGCAAAATGGAAATTGTAGTTTTTCATCATCTGCAGTTCTTCACAGTTCTGCCTTTGTTGTGTGATTTGTAGAAACAGAGTCAATATTGTTGCAGGAGCCATATGCTCCAAAGGGAGTGCAGGAGGGAACACTGACTGTTCACAGTGAGTTGCTGAGTTACTGGAGTTGGAAGCAGCTTCGTAGAGAACACCCCCACATAAACACTGTGAGGTGCTGAGGCCCTGGCACAGGGTGCCCAGAGAAGCTGTGGCTGCCCCATCTCTGGCAGTGTCCAAGCCAGGTTGGATGGGGCTTGGAGCAACCTGGGAAAGTGGGAGGGGTCCCTGCCCATGGCAGGGGTTTGGAACAAGATCAGCTTTAAGGTCCCTTCCAACCCAAGCCGTTCTATGATATGCAGAGAACACAGAGAGAAATTCTTTTCCACAGAGAATAAACACCTGGAAAAATGCTTAATTCTGCATGAGTTTTGTTACAAGGGCAATGAACTAGAGAACTAATATTTGTTAAATCTATGGTGCATTTTAGAACAGAAAACTCCATTTCTATTTACATTAAGATTCTTTTCATAAAGCAGGACACAAGCAAGGTATTCTCCACAACTAGAAGATCTACAGTCTGTCAGCAGGACACTCATTCCTCACCTGAACCTCTTCCCCAACTTCCCCAGATCAGCTAGAATAAAGGTGAATTTCCAAAGCGATGAGAATTGAGAGTCTTGCCTTGAGCAATACACAGGCATCCCC
The DNA here is from genome assembly GCA_013398175.1 of Climacteris rufus. NCBI lineage: Eukaryota > Metazoa > Chordata > Aves > Passeriformes > Climacteridae > Climacteris > Climacteris rufus. The sequence goes on from VZRZ01002954.1 coordinate 223,970, forward strand.
TTGTTTTGGCACATAAAGCCAGCACTGTGGCAAACACAGTCTACTGACAAGAAAATGGTCAAACTAATGGAAGGACAGAAAACTATGGGGAAGATTCCAGGTACTGTTCAAGAGCAGTAAGATTGCAATCTTTCCCTCAATAATTAAGATGTATACTTAATGTAGAACATTAAAGTCATGCTGGTTGTATATGTTTAGTATGCACATGTGTATGACTAAATTTATCCTCAGTTATGTAGTAAAATAATTAAAATAATTTATGGATTACAGTAAGCATTAGAACTTAGCCTCATTTTATGTTTAGTCTATAATTTGAACAACTTTAACACATTATATGATTTACTTCAAATGGAAGCTGCACAGAGCTTTAAACTCTCCAGTATATTTTCAACTGAAAATGTACTTACAATGAACCAAAATTCATTCCTTTAGGTGACAAAAGAAAACAGTAGCAGTAAAACATTCCTTTTTCAGGAGTTAATTCCCATGTGTAGCTCACACTAACACTGTAATCTTTTGATTCAATAAGTATATTTTTCCTTTTCTGGGCTTTGAGATAGTGCATTCATCACTGCCATGGTTTCACGTGTGTGTTTGTATATTGAGGTAGGTCCAGTATTTCAAACCCACAGCACACAGTTATATTGTAAGATTTTTATATTACCTATTCTGAAGTAAAGAGCAAAGAACATTCCTATTTTTTCACATTCTTGTGATAGCAAATAGACCAACTCAAGAGACTTCATTTTAAAACAAATAAATATATAACATCTTAGGTGTTCAGAAATTATACTTTGTAAGTCACTATTTTCTTATATGTCATCAATCAAAGAACAGGCTACAATTAAGGATTAGAAAAATTGATACCTCTTTCTCTCATGTCTGTTTTTTTCATCTCTTGAGTTGCTGAGTTACCTAATTTGATTATTGTTTAGTAAACTACTATCTCAAACAAGCAAAAAATAAAACCAATTCTAATTTTATCTGGGAAGTGCCAAAATTCCAGAGTGTTGGAAAAATGTGCATGCTTATTTTAGGAGGTTTTTACAGTCACTGCAAAACACAAAAACATTCCTTCAATATTTCTTTTTTCAAACTCAGCAGAAATCTAGTCTTCTCCAAGGAATATTTCAATATTGAGTTTCATTACTATGTTTGCTGCAAACCTGAGAACATGGCAATCTTTTTTCTAATTCTCCCAAAGTTATAAGAAGAACTACTTCTTTTAGTTAATTATAGGAGTTACCTACAGACAGAAAATAAAATCCCAAATTCTGAACATTTGAGCAGTTATAAATATGTGGTCATATCTATGCAGGTCTAAGGTACAGCAGGTGAACTATCCATTAATATGAAGTGCTGGTATACTCCATAATAGTTCTATAATAAAAATTTCTTGTTGCACACACAAGTGCATAAAAGTTATCAACTTTGATAAAGAAAGGAGAAAATATCAGTGTTCTATGCTACTGAAAGAGGTTTATTCAATTTGGTTGATCTCATTTGTATCAGCAAAAATTATAGAAAAAAGCACATAAAATGTCCCTCATTTTGTTCCTCTCACATTTCCCGGGTTTTGCCTGGGAATGATAACAGAATGATAATAATACAACTTAAACACTTAATTTTATTTCTGTCAGGAAGCAGAAATACTTAGCAGTGTATGTAGAGATTATAGTGTACATACATGCTGCAGAGGTAATCCTTTTTTTTTTTTTTTTGAAAAGGAAAACCACCTACCCTCTGTATAACCAAAAGTGACAAAGAACAACTGCTCCAGATGTAGATCTCAGTGGACACTCATTGACACTGAGGGTCTCAGCAGCTACAGGTTAACTTTGCAAACAACATTTAAGAATTTATGACAAATGATCAAAACATTTACCCCAGCTAATAAGTGCTCTTGTGATTCTAAATGCAGGTAGCACAAACATGAGGTGCTGTCAAGAAGAGACTTTTTCCTTAACCTGGCTCTGTATTGACATTTTGGGTTGTTGGCACTTTAAAAGTCTTTAAAACTTTTTTTCTTGAAACAACCCAAGAGCACAATTCGGTTTTTTTTCTAATAAGCTATAACTTTACAAGCATTTTCTCCATTACATTGTATAAATTTCCTGCTTAAATATCTCTATCAGCAAGAAAATAGAAACCCCTGTATAGCTTTGACAACAAGGTATCTTAATGCCTTTTCTCCTTGTTCTTGTGTCACTGATCAATAGACCCAAATGCCATGCATTCATCAAGCTACAGGCTTTGATTGCAAAAGCTGTCTCAGCTCATGCTTATCTCTTGTGTCCTACACCCCTAGAAATGTCACAGAGGAGGAAATCCTAACCCTACATATGTCAGCCTTTGTCAGAGGAACAGAGATCCTGAATGAGGGGTGTTTTGGCATTCTTTTGTCTATCATGAATAACTGGAGCAACAGTCCACTTCAAGGCAAAGAGAAGAAAGAAAGACTCCTTGTCTCCTTCAACTTATTTTTCTGTTAATAATGAAATCAGCTGTTGATTTTGCAATCCTAATCTGCAGCCTCCTAAAGTTGTTTGGTACTCACTGATATTAGTATATTTGATATTTATTTATACTATTATATTCTACAAATAAATCTCTTTGTTCCAAATTTTTAGAGAAGCAGAGTAAAAAAAAAAGTGGGGTGACATACATATTTGTTTATCTCAAAGGTTATTTAGAGAGAAATTAAAAACTGTTATTTTGTAAAGCTAAAGAACTTCAAGATGGAAGAGTTGAAACCCCTTTGATTTGTCTGTTTATCAAATGGAGGAATCTCTCAGAGCTTCTGAAAACTGACCATTTTCTCACACTCAGCCTGAGGACAGACAAAAATAACAGAGAGGAAGATACAAGTGTAAATTGAGAGGATTCTAGTAGGTTCTCCTCCTCTACTTGATTTTATTGTTCAAGTTATTACTAGAGCCCAAATCAAAGAAGATTGAGTTTTTAAGGGCACTGAATATTCTTCCAAATGCCTTATTTTGTTGTGAGAAAGTTAATCACATACATGAGTGCACCTGAAGCCACAGTTTTGTTGATCTCCGTAGGAAAGTCATTTAACCTCTCTTTCTCTCCTCTCTGTCAAAATAAGCAAGACGACATGCATCCATGTGATCCTTAAGAGACAGAAAAATGGTCTTTTTATTTATTAAAGTCTGCCATTTTGATTCGTGCCCATAATAAATAATTTAAAAGCTCATATGTATTACAGAGGATATAAACTGAAGGAGTAGCACAGAAAAAATGAACAAATCCTATTCTAAGCAATTTTTAAAGAGTTAGTTGAGACTGCTATCAAAGGTAGCAAATTTTACATGGTTTAAGAATTAGGGCAAAACAAATTGAGAGCAGCATATTACATCTGTTTCAGCTGGTAAGAAAACATTTTGCTGCTTTCAGAACATGCTTTATGTGATGGAAAAACCCCAAGGGGGGGGTTACAGTCTTGCTCCAAACTGTTGCCAATGAATAAATAAAGACAAAAGTCCTTTACCATTTGTGCAGCAGTGAACAAACTGTCAGCACTGAGCTGGCAGCAAACAGGACATTTCTCCCACTGTTATAGGAAGACACAAGTTCCATCAACTGATTTACCAAAAAAAAAAAAAAAATAGAAGAATTCTTCCAAACCTGAAAATATCTATAAAACAATGTTAAGAGTTCAGAGAAGTTACTCATCAGGCCCTGTATGCGTGGAGTTAAATTTTTAACCATCTTCGGAGAGAGATCTTGACCCTTAGACTGACAAAGAGCTCCTTAGAGTAGCTTGTCCTCAGACCCATCAGATGAAGGGCATGTTCTGCAATTTTTCAGGCTTGATTCTCAAACAGCAAAGCTCCTTTTGTGTGTGTTTTGTGCTCTTCTGTAATACCATGTAGTTGTAATAATAGTATAGAGAGTAGACTTGAGCACTGGGCATCATCTTACATTTACACTGCCCTTCCTGCATTCTGCTACACTTCCCTCACTACACCATTCTGAAACTCTTTTGCAGCATGTGTATGATTTGCATGTGTTTATTCATTGCATCTTCATTTAAACTATTCTCTGATAAGAACACAGACTCAGAATTTAAGAGAGATTTTCTTAATAATTTGCTTTAACTTAATATTTTATGCAAATTACTCAGAAAAAGGAATATTCTCCAAAATTATATTATACTGATTGAAAAAGAATTAGAATCAATTTTCTTTCAAGAATATGAGTTACTGCAAAGTTGTCTTCTTTGAAGATAGAACAACTATTTATCTCTGTTGCTTCCTGGTCAAGATTAATTAATTTAGTTGTTTAGAAAAAGCTTTTCACATATATGGGGAGTTTACTCAATTCTTTGTTGTGTTTTCATTTTGATGATATAAAATAAGCTATTTTTTCTGCAGTCTGATACCTAATTGTATTTCCAGAACCAACTTATTTGAATGCAATTAAATCAATAACACAACTCTTTTCAATGGGATGAATGTATAAGGCTTTTTTCAACATAGTAAATTAATCTTTTTGATAATCTCAGTGTTCTTCAATTCAGTAAGAGATAATTGTACTTCCATTTTCTTATTAAATTAGTCCTTGAGCTAATAATTCTCCAGTTTTGAATATTTCAAATGTAAAAAGGGATAGGACTTTTTTGCTTGTTTATACAAGAGTAAAATATCCTTATTTGTGTGAGAAACATTTTAATTAACATAAATACATTTTTAACCAATGGTTCTCAAATACTCAAAAGTAACTAAGCATTATGCTTCGTTAACAAAGATTAATGGTTCCACAGTACATTGAGAACTGCTGTTGCTGGTGTTGCACCAACACTGTAATTGCTGGGAAAATAATCTTCCTTCACCCTTGAAAGGGTGAGGGGATCTAACGATGGCAAAGACCCATAAAAATAAGAGCAAAGTTAAGTGGTGGAAGAGCTGCCCCAGAGGGGTTGTACAATCTTCTGTCCTTGGAAATTTTGAAGACACTTTGGATAAAGCCCTAAGAAACCTGGCCTATCATAGTTAACACTGCTTTGAGGAGGAGGCTGAAGTAGACAGGTCTCTTCCAACCTGAAATATGTTGTTCTTCTATAGAAATCCTTCACTTGTATTATTTCCCCCGTATTTCAATAATATTTCCCATAGAAGACTCACCTACAAGGTAAATAAGATGCTGTCTTTGAGGCTGTTGTCAGGACATCTTGCCCTTTTCCTATGACAAGTTCCAGGCAATTTTGCCTCTGTTACACTACAGCTCTGCAGGAGCTGGGTTTGGTCTGTGGGTGCAGATACCTGTGAGTCCAGGCTGAACTTTCTTCCCATTGTTGTTGCAGTTCTTTTAACACCAGACTTTTGGTTTATAACCTTATGATCACTGTTCTGTAGTCGATGTCTTCCAAGGAATTCTTAAGACTGGAAAAGGTTGAAAACCATTCTTCTAGAGGACTTCAGAAAGAAATTAGCTCATTTAGTGAGCAGACCCTTATAAGCAAACTCTTTTTAAAATCAAATTCCAGCTGCCTCTGAAGACATGAAGTGAAGATACTGATCTTTTCACAGAGAAGTCCTATGGTGCTTTGCACTGAGCCATTTTCCACACTTAGTCAAGTTTATCAGTATGCTTTCTTGACAAGCTTGCCTTGGAGAAAATAGGAGCAAAACCATGGAAATGGGATAACAAACATGTTATTTAACTTTTCAAATTAAGATCTTCGCTCTGCAAATAGAGAATCCCAATTTTATTTCCTACAAGTAGTCTTAAGTGACAGGGCATACAGATTTAACCTAGAATTGTGTTCATGCAGGATTCTAATAGAAGAAACTACAGATGAATGTTTGTTTGGATAATTTTATTTCATTACTGGCTATATACTGAGATCGCTTCTGAATTTTTTGTCAATAAAAATACCAAAGGTCATTTGTAGCAGATTCTCTGTGCTTGGATAGTTCTTTTCTCCCCTGGGAACTAAAACATTATTTTATAGATTCATAACAGGGCTGGAAGGGACCTCAAGAGGTCATTTCATCCATCCTCTGTTCCAAGGCAAGATCAAACATATTAATCTTGACAGATATTTGTCTAGACTGTTTTTTTAAAAACTTCCAAATATGAGGATTCTAAAATATCTCCAGGCAATCTATTCCGATGTATTGCTATCATTACCTCTAAAACTTTTTTTTTCTACTAACTATTCTGAATTTTCCTTATTGCAGGTTAAATCCAAAACTGCTTGTTCGATTGTCATTGACAATTACCCTAGATTGTTTCCTTCCTCTTATAAATATTTTAAAAATACATCTTTAGTGACTTAGTTCAGAGCATAAAAGTAGATTAGAGATCCATTAAACACAACTGTGAAGGAGCTGAGAGAACCCAGTCATTTAACTTTACAGGAAAAGTAAATGTTTGAGAAGTATCTTTAAACATATAAAAATTCTTCTGGTGGCCCAAACTTATTTATTTAACCTCTAGGAACTAAAAGTAGACATAGTACTGAAGGTGAGATCTTAATAACTACAAGCACAGTAGAATATTGATTTTTGAGTCCTGGTTATGCATCTGCTAATACTTGTCATAGAACACCTGCTGCACTCATGCCTCTGGTAACTCACATTAAATTTTCAGCCTTCAGATGTAAACTACTACCCAGCCATTTACTTCCATTTTATCATTCTGCCTAAACACAGTACCTTGAATATAGACATGTTGGACTACATTCTGATTTTTTTACAAACATTATTTGCCAAGATAATTCGGGTAATTTCTGTGTCTGTTGACTGTAGATCTTCTCCAGAGAGCATTTGGTCACTGGGTTATTCCCCTGCACATATTAAGGAAAGATGAACAAAGATGTCTCCAGGCTTCTCAGAAGGTTCTCCCTAAATTCTCCTAGAAATTTCCTTTATTCAATTCTCCTTTATTTAATAAGCTGGTAATATTTGATGACTGTGATGTGTTTGTTACCCGATTAGTTGCACAGCAGCTACCCACAAAGTTATTAGTTCCTTGCTGACATGGGCTTATTGTCTTCTGAGTTAATAGCTGTGAATTCAGGATTTACTTCTAAGCATCCTAAATAATATCCCTGAGGTAATGCTCTGATGCAAAATTATCTTTTCTGTTCCTTCCATGAATATACATAACCCAGGACAGAACAGGATACATACAGTAATCCATCACATTTAAAGCCCTCAACTGTGTAAACCAATAACAGTGGTTTCAGAGATGCATGAGAAGAGTTAAACAGTGAAAGAAAGCTAGAAAGAATTGGTTTGGGTTTATTCTTTGTTTTTAGAATGTTTTATAATTAGTGTTGGGGCATACTGGGCACTGAATTCATTTCATAGTATCACACATAAAAGTAAGCTGAATTCCTCTCAGTGCAAAATCAACCTCAAGCTACCTTGACAACAAGATACCAATAACCCTGTAATTTCAATTGTTCACTCTTTTTTTTTGTGTGTTCTGTATCTCAGTGAAGTCTCATCTTCCCAGCCCAGTGCCATAGGCTAATAATCTGTAACAAAACTCACCCTCAAAAAATGTCAGATGTAATGAAAAACACAACTTCACAGATGAGAAAGTTGGCCCTAGCTAAATCCTAAGGGCCCTAGCTCTCAGATTCTATAGGTTCTTCTGTTTCATCCTCTAACCCTGAATTAGAAGGCAATGTGAAATTGAACTATTCCTGATTCTTTCTACTGAATCACTCATTACTCATCAAAGAATAACTGACTTCCAAAGAGTGAAAATTCCACTGCCAGCAGAGAAAAACATGACCCCAGCAGTTTAAACCAAAACTTGACCACCCACCTTAAAGATCTGCTAAATAATGTTATATACAAGCAGTAAAGTAGATGCAGGTGAACACATTCAATCTGCCAGCCCAACTGATTGGCCTTTTTTTATGTCACTCAGTCACTCACACATGAAGGGACTATAGCATCCTACAGGTCTGACTGTAACACTGTGTGATGGTATAAAATAATTCCAAGGTGGAAGGTTTTAATGAAACAAGGAATGGTAGTATGAGGATTAGGAAGCTCACAAACTGAGAAAGGGAAGAAAGATGGCACAATTATCAAGAGAAATTCAGAACATAAGACTTTCATTCTAAACAGCATCTATTGTGTATTTTTGGAAAGGCTTTGTGACAAATTAGAACTATTTAAACAAATATTAGACTATGTTAAACAAATGTTAAATTAGGAAAACATGGATAAAATAACAGAGCTTTACGTTATTTTCCTGTCATTAGTAAAAACTGACAGTGTTGCTATTCATTTAGTTCCCAGCTTCTGTACTGATAGCCAATGAGCAATGTCCAGGTCAGAAACAAGTACAGTGAATGCATTTGAGATGTGATGATTTGTCCCATGAAACTGAAAATGAGGTTAACACACTGCATATAAGAACATTTCACAGACTGATGAGTGTACTTAGCTAAGGTTGACTGTATTCCAACAAGCATCCATGGAAGAAGAATTCCAAAATGTTAATTCTAATGTAAGGCCTGCCTTGGTTTGGAATGGTGCACCTTCTGAGAAGAGAGTGGCATAGCCCCATAAGGGTTTCTCCAGTTTCCTGTGGTTTTAACACAGGTAATTCCTTGAAATATGATCAACTGATGTCATCAAAGAGATGTATTTTCTTGAAAATAGTTCTATTTGGAATGTTCAACTGATACCTCATTGATTTATGTTATGCCATAACACATTATGCCAACTTTATTGGATAAGTAATAAAGCCCTGTGTGAATTTGATGGGTTCCCATGTTACATCTTCTGTTTCAGCAGGTTGCTAAATGTCAAGTGAATACTTTATGCTGACTTCAGACCTCACCAAAACAACCTTTCCAAATATGTCAGCTAAGTCCACTGATGATCCTTGTGGGGTAGTGAATTTTTAAATTTTTACTACGTGCCACAGAACACATAGTCAAGAAACATCCATTTTTGCTCTGAGTGAAAAATTCAGGCATGTATATTAACAGTATTAAGAATTTCTTATAACCTGAAATGAAGGAATATTTTCCTTTTTGTGTTATCTGAGATTGGGATCAACATTTCTATAAAAATAATTCAATTTTAAAAGGAAATAAACCCCAACATTTTTAGTCCCTGTATTTAAAAGGATATATATATAGCCAAGCCAATGTACATGAAGTTGGGGAAGAAAGATTCAAAGCTAACTAAAAGCCAGTCCCAACTGACTTAAGTGAAATTAATCATATTTATTAAACAGCTGAATAATTCCTTTCCTGATTCATGTTAACAGCTTTGGATAATGCTGTAAAGTTTGTGCTATCACTGAGCAAATGAAGAATAGTAATATTTGTGACAAATTTTGATTAATAGAAGAAAATAGATTTGAGAAGGTGATTCTGGATTTGTATAATGGCTGCTTCTGAATTAAATATTTTATTAATGAAGATGTAGGTCTTCATTGCCACTTGCAGAATTTGAGTGGTTATCACTCAAAAATGATATAACATTTCCTCTTACTTAAGTGATTTGGATATTTAGATTTGTGATTAAGTATTGAATCTTAACTCTAATGGCCTTTTATACACTACAAAAATAGAAAAACTTCATTTTGGTTTGTTTTAAAACAATTATTTTCTGTCACCTATCTTAAAAAAAAAAAATAAAAACCACCCCAAACCACTTTTTTGCTCTTGGCTTTTTCCCTGTCTAATCTAAACACTGAAAATGTCAAGTTTTCTCACTAATTAAACATGTCTGTCTTAGACTCCACTTGTATCTTTCATCATAATGGTGCAGAGTTCCAGGGAGACATTATACATTCATGTTTTCAAATATAAATGTAAAAAAAATACAAATATAAACTTAATGCAGCAATCTCTTAATGAGCAAAGCAATTATGACACAGGAGGAATGAAGGAATTAGCCTTCTAGAAAGTTCTCAGTTCAGAGTCTGGTTGAGACATGTTTTTATGCAGATCCTCTATAAAGAACTAGAGGGAAATGTGAGTTATTAGTGGAGGTCAGGGAAAACATGCTTAAAAAGAGAGGGTGGAACCACAAGGTCCGTTAAATTTATAACATAAATAATAAAATATTCGATTTTCAAGACTGGGACCAAAATCTTGTAGGAAAAGATTCCTTATGGTATTTCAGTTCTACTGTCACATTAAAAAAATCTCAACAAATGAACAAAAAAAATTAAAACAACAAACCCTAAAAATTCAAAACTTTGATAAAAGATGTTTTTGCAAAGTTCAGGTTTAAGAATGGCTGAAGCTTCAGGGTGCTTGTGTAGTATCTCCTAGATAACGGCAGCTGACCCATTCATAGCATAAATTCCCATTTTTATGCTTTTTGTTATATTCTTTGAGGTCTCTGTGTGGCCAATGATTAGTATACCAAACTGAATTTAACAAAAATTCAGGTAGAGACAGGAAAAAAAATAACAGCACACAGAAATATATTTATTGTTAGCATTTTTCATAAAATAAGAAACATTTTACGAAAGGAATAAAGTGTATTTCAGATGGAGAGTAACTGTAATCATGGAATAAATTTTTAAAATGAGCAATATGAGCAACTGGGAAAATCAGATGGAGAAGAAACCCAAGTATTTTTAAAAATCTATCAAGATAAAAGGATCATAATAAGGCATGGAGATCATCGGTGCTCTTCCCTTAATGGTACACTGGATCTCCAATGTCAGCTGGAGGGTCAGACAGGTCCACTCCGTTAATTCTGCTGCTGCTTTGCAGGACTGTAAGGTCTCCATTCAGGTGTGTGTCACAGGGAAAAGGCCACCTGTAGTCAGAAATATCAGAACAGAGTGTATATCTGAGCACACTTGTTGCCCATTTTTCACTGTAAAATAGCTAGTTTTCTCTGTTAGACAGTCTCAAGGACGATTTCTGTAAACATAGCTATGTTGTTGTAAAAATTATCTTTTTACATTCCTTTCCCATGGACACAGATCCCTTTGACGGACACTTCTTGTAACCAATATAGTTAGAGACGGAAGTGTTAATTTTCTCCAATGATCTGTGATTTCTAAAAGTGTATATAAGAATTAAACGAAAGGGGTTTCCCCCCTTTTCCGCCCTTGCTCTGAACACAGCCCGAAGTCCGGCTCTCATTATTTCTGCGTCTTCGACTGATTACCGGGATAAGCCGTAATAACAGGCATCGCGGTAATACACACTCCGTGCAGACAGGAATCTACACAACAAAGTGAAAGCTCAGAGTGCACAGGGAGGTTTTCTGCAGCTCCCTTCCAGGACATGGCTCCTGGAGAACTCCTGAGATCAGACAGAGACTTTGCTTCCCTCACCCAGCACAAGCTCTCCCCTGAGCTCTGCCTGCTCTCTGCTGCACAGTCCCAGCAGCACCACAGAGGCATTCAGCTGGGGAACATATGTTCAGCTGCATTTCACAGCAAAGCTGAAAATGTAGGCTTTGGAAAACCTCAAAAAACAAGCATTTCCTGGCCAAACATGCTGTGCAAACGTAAACTCAGAGTTTTGAGCCGAAACATGGCACATAACTTTAAAAAACAGATTTGGGGAAGGTACCAGACACACAAGTGTTGGCAGCTGGTATGGCTGTAGTCTTCTCCAGGGCAGCATCTCAGTACTGAAAGGGTACCCCAAAACTTAGTACAGCACTGAAGAACTGCATACAGCAAATTACTGGGTATCACTGTCTTTTAAACTTTTAACCTATTAGACTTTTCTGTGAGAGAAAGAAAAGAAACTCATCTGTGTAGGAGCAGAGCTGCACCACTCAAAGGACTGACACTCTTTACCTTCCATTGCCTTTTCTAGTTGCTGTTGCACAGTGAGTCCCAAGGAAGCAGGGAATGACAGTGGCTTGGGAAGGTTAAGTGCTTGATGAAAATAAAATGTTGCAGAAGTAGCAGGCATTATGTGGGGTAAAGAAGAGTATGGGGTTGTGCACTTGTGGAAGAAAAAGAGGGAAAAGATGAAGCGAGATTTAGGACAAAAAATAAGATTAAGGATGTGTTGTTTGGGCAGGCCTAACAAAGGATTTAAAGGACAAATTACTGAAGTACTACTGAAAGAGAAGTAACTATGGTTATTTTTAACATCTTCAACTAAAAGCTATATTGAGAGAATTTTTTTTTTTTTTGCTGATGAGGAGCTTTCAAGGCTTATATGAGAGGAGGGGCTGAAAAATATTAACTCAGTTTTAAGTTTTAAAACAGGTATTTCAGAGTGATTCTGCTTTACAAATATGTGCAAAAATTTCCTATTATTCCAACAGAGAATAGAAATTAATTTTTGAAATCCTTAAAAACAGAGTTTCACATCTGCAAGGTGAAGTACAGAAGTACAGCTGGGTTATTAATGTTAAGGAAAACCAAATCATTCTGAGAATTTTAATCTTAAAATATTTCCCACGCCAGCATCCATCTATTAGACAAATCACTCAAACATTACTCCTGAAAAGCTATTAATGGCTTCTGATCGTGATAATTAAACTACTGTTTAACCTCTTTTTCTGTTATTCTGGTTTCATCTTCATCACCTTCTTTATAAACTCGTACTCAATCTTTCCCACCACAACAAGGATCTGAGAGTAGCAAGGGAGCCACTCAAACTCTCACAGTGTTATAAATCATGGTCATACAGTTTGCCATACACTCATTTACAAGCATTTCATGCCTTACCCTCTCTATTCACTTTGCTTTCTTTTAAATCCTTTCCAGGTTTCAACCAGCTGACCTGCAACACTACAGAAGTTGTTGGGTAATTCCCACACTCCTGCCAGCCACCCTTCCTTTTCACTGTGTCAGACTCATCCAACTGGAAGGTCACTGTCCAGTTTTTCTCCCTGCCCCCTAAACCATTTTAAGCTCTGTTAGCATATCATCCACTTTTGGAAGGAGTTATTTTTGACCCTTTCAGTGGGAGATGTTACTTCAGCTTTTCATGGTTATGGTTTATTTCCCCCAAACAATCAATATTATTCAACAATGTTCTGTTTTCTTCAAAATATTTTTACTCACATCAATCATCTGCTTTTCTTCTCTCAGGATTTCTCCAGCTGCTGATTTAATAACCTTAGTTGGCAGTGCAAAATCTCCTATCAATAAGATTCTTTCTCAGTCATCTCTCCTGAGCTACTACTCTCTCTGGTGCCATCTTCTATTCTGACTTGCTCTCTTGATTCTGTATAACAGCTTTCAAATTTTTTTATTTAGCATTTACTTTGGACTTCATTTCTGTCTTCAGTAATCACAAACACTCTGTCTGAAAACTGTTTTCTTTTGTGTTCCACTCCTTCAGTGCTAACATCCTCAGCTGTGCCCACGAGGGTTACATCAGTAACTTCTCACTTAACTCTAATCTCTGCCCTCCTTTAGATTCAGTAGTGTTTGAAAGTGACTATTGACATCAGCTGTATCTGTTCAAATAGTAATTCAGCGTAATTTCAGTAGAGCCAGCACTCTAACTTCTTCATTTTTAATTAAAATGTACAACCAGCTCTCTGAACCACCATTTTCTCCAGGATAAATTTTGCAACTTTAGATGAAATCTCTCACTCTTTACACTAACAAGAATCATCTGATTTCTTGAGTAGTAGTTTGATAATCTCTGAACAGCCTCTTTACAAGGAAGGAACAGTGTTTTAGAATTGACAAGCTACAGCTATAGCATATTTTATTGCTACAATAAACCTGTAGCTATTAAAGTAATTAAACAACGAGTATAATGTGCCTGAGCTTTTGGCAAGTGCATGTGGGTTAGTTATTTTATGATATCTGACTCAGCTACTTCTGATGAACTGACCAGAGAGAATACCCACATTGCTAGGAGAGCACTTTCAGTAGACTCAGACACAAACTGAACTTTCCTATTCCCAGTGTCACTAACCTAGTTTAAAGTGATGTGACATCACTAGAGAAAAGACAAACCCTACCTGAACAGAAATTTTCCCATGTTTATTATATCTCAGTGAGAATCCATCCTTCAGGCATATATGCCTAGTTGTATCTGTATTTATGTGAGAAATACACAAAGCATTAGGAATGTGGAAAAACTGTCTCAATGTGTATTTGCATAACTGTGATTCCTGTCAAAAGATCCTGTGTCCTTTTTTGAAGAATAAAGAGTAAAGACATCCAAAAAACAAAGTGAGGGCAGGTAACTGGTAAAACATCAAACTTCTTGTCAATTTTCAATTATCACCCATGATTTATATCCATTTATAGTAAATCAGGACATTTTTTAAAGAAAGTAAGAACAAATTAAAAGTCACATAAGGAAACATTACCTAAGACCTAGGACACCAAAAGACTAGAGGAGAAAGATCAGAAAAAATGTTTTACTAGAAATTCAGGAAACACATCTCGAATGTATTTTTAATAAAATTCTTTGTGATCATATTTGATTCCAACTGACATAGTGATGTTTTACTTGACCTTCTGTATATTTGTCTTTCCTCTCCCTACTTATTTATGATGACTGGACATATAGGCACTATAAACGATGAATCAAATTTTCCCATAATTACTTTTTAGTTTTTCACTATCCACAATGTACAGAAGCCAAGGTCACAGAAGTTGCCACTTATTGATGATCATAACAGGCCTACGTTTTCATATCCTAAACTCTGAATCTAAACATCGAAAAATGCCAAGTATTCAGAGAAATGAGAGGCCTTAAATGAACTTCTGGACTCCAGGCTTTGCTTTGTGGGGAAAAATAATTGAACAAAACCTACCTCTAAAGGACCATGAAAATCCTATGAAAACTGTCTTCCTTATTTAAACCTGCCAGGTTTATTAGGATCTGTTCCCTTGCTTTGAACTGTAGTGTGCTGATGACCCCACTGACAGAAGCAGGCTCTAAACTTCTGCTCGATTTCTGCCTGTACTGATAAAGAAAGAACGTTCTGCACTCAGGATTACACACTTTGAAGATAGTAAGGTAATTAAGAAGGAAATTTCATATTCTAATGATGACTTGGACATGGGAGAAGATCACTATGGCAATAAAATTATATATATATATATATATAATGTCAACAATGTTACAAAGAGGTTACATCCACCCATTAGGTTTTAGAAACTATTGCCATAAAAACTGGCAAATTTCTATATACACAGGTTAAAAGGACAAATTTAATGGACTGAATTATGCCCATTAATTTGTTTCATTAGTGTCATTTTATAGCTTTGTGAAGATTTTAATAGAAGATTTAAGATGTGGCATGAGCTCAATATATTTGGGATTTAGCAACTATGCAAAACAGTGGATTCATATGGATTGAAAGACTATAACAAAATTGACCTGTAGCTGGATACATACATATACTCGTAAATTCAGAATTTTTATAATTTTTCTCAAAAAAAACTGATTTTTCAAAGAACACCTATCACACTAACAGCCAGAAAACATTTAATATGTACTACTGAATATTCTAATTTTTAAAAAAATTCTTGTCATCAGGTAGCGAGGGCAAAGCAACTATTAGATGTACTTTTTCATCTTTGAAGTGACAGGAAATGATATTAGAGTCAGTTGTGGAAAATTAGGTGCAAAAAATATTTCCATTACCAAATTGGCAGGATTGACTTATCTTTCAAATATATTTTATTATATTATAAATATATTTAAAGTTCTATACCCATTACATGACATACTTTACTGTGAGCTCTGTAATGACATTGTGAAGACAAAGTTTCCTCTTTAAAGACAACCATCATAGAGCTTGGAATCCTTTTCCAACTTTTCACTTCAATGCACCACTTTCAATTGACAAATAGGAAATATTAGTATCAAAATGCAAACCTCCCTGACTCACAAAGCACCACAACTCTTCCTAAAGTTCCCTTTCCTATCCCATTGACAGGCAAGGAAAGTTCAGATCTGTTTCACGTGCTCAGTGATCCATCATGAACAAACTGGAAGAACATTAGGGCAGATTTATTTAGACCCATACTCCTTTTGGGTTTTTCCACTAAATTTTCTTTACACAAATATTCTCTTATGAATCTAAAATCCCAGGGATCACATTGCAGAGTTTGAATACTAAAAACTCACGTAAAGATTTGATTAAGATGAAGCTTTATTATTTTGAACTAAGACCTTTCTTTACACTGATGTTTAAGGCACTGTAGAGCCCCAACTAAAGTGCAAGCATCTGTGATATATGTGCCCCATTTATAGTACATGCAGGTCATTTGTCAGCTACACTAGCAAATCTAATTAGATGTTCTGGTTTGTATTTATGTATAGAAATAAGTTTTTTTGGTGTGTTTCTTTCCCCAAGGAAGTGTAAGAATAATACTTGTTGTGTTACCCAGATTAAAAAGAGTTATAAAATAAGTACCTATGATAATTGGAATAAAATATGCCTAAAGATTTATTATTCAAAAGAAAGTGAAAGAAGTTGTTGGATTGGATTATCAAGATGTTACCTTAAAAAATTACAAACAATTAAACTATCAAGGGAAAGTATACAAATTATTGCATGGGGATTTAGAGGCATAGACATGTAATGCACTGTAAATTAAAGTCATTTATAAGGTACTACTGGAACCATATATAAAAACAACTGCTTAGTCATCAAAGGTGAGTTAAATTATTTGCCACTGCAAGAAGAAATCATGGGATAGTCCACCGCATGTTTATTAAATGCTGACTGTCTTAATAATATTAAAAATTATTAATATGCCCTGAGGACAGCCACCAAGTTCATTGCCACTGCAACACTCTTAGCTACTTTCTTTGCAAAGGTAAAACAGGACACAGCCAAAAGTCTCCCTGTGTGGATATACAAAGTTTCCTTTAACACACCCTCTCTGTTCTCCCTCACTATGAAAAGGTCAATTATATATGTTAATGACGGGAAGGAAGGTGCTTTAGACAGAGCAACAATCTAAAAGAAATCTGAGAGATAAAAATAGGGACTTAGTGAGGGAAATGGAGCTGGTCCTCCTTTCACATTAAGGGTTTCACATTAGAATGTCTGATAGGAATCTGGAAGATCTCCATATGGTCTGCAGATGCAGCAAAGGCTGACCTGAAATTACATACAGATAAACTTTAGAGTTATTATCTGCAATATGCATGGTTTCTTTCTTCCTGGTTTCCCAGACAGTCTTATATCTCACCAAAGAGGAAAAAGAAATGTTTCCTTCCTCCACTACGATGTACCTTTACCTGCTACCTGGGTACTAAATCCTTAGGTTGGTCAAAAGAGGGAGATTCAGAAGTGTAAGTTCTTTTACGTCGTTGGACAAAGTGAGTCTACAGGTTCCCTATATCCTTCAGGGAGGTCTATGCTCCCTTCAGGTTTGCTTTGCCCACCTCAATGACAATTTGGAGCTCAGTGCTCCTCTTCACTTCCCTGGTGTGGCTGAGGGGGGCCCAGCACCAGGTCAGGAGCTGCTTCCCCAGGATAAGCTGAGCCAGGAACTGCGACAAAAGGCAGAAGCCCCGAGGTGTCCTGAGGAAAAAGGCAGCCCCACCATAGCAGGGCAAGGCAACAGAGACATCCAGGGAGGAAAAACAGGGCTAGTCAAGAGCCCAGAGCACCAGCTGGCTCCAAGTGCAAGGCAGAGAATCCAGGCTCTGGCTAGGGTTGGTGCTTTAGGGGGGCACCAACAGAGCAGGAACTGAATGGTTTGAGGAATGCAGAGGCTATCTCACACCTCCTCTGCAAAAGGAAATTTCACAGTAGATCTTTATGGCGAAATGCATAAAACTTAAAAGAGTCCTGGATTTGTCTTATTTTTGTGTTATCACTATTAAATGCAAGTGTGTATAATAATATCTCTTGTAATATTACCCTATAAGGTTGTGAATTTATATTCATTAATAATTCAATTTCACAATAGTATATCACTTAAGCAAAGGTACAATATGGTGTCATATAAAGAGTCATAATGGAAAGCATAGCAAAAATCCTCAAATACGAATATCATTTAATTTTTATTGATTATAATATAATACAAATGATACTATGTTCTTACAATACAGTGGAGAGAAAGAGTAAAAGAAAAAAGAAGTCATTCTCCTGGGTTCAAGATTTGTCACAATGAGAGTCATTCTCAGATTTTCTCTTGTTATGTTTGCTTCAAGTTTTAAATAGACTCTGAAAAGCTGCAGAACTATTGACAATGTAAAATATATTATATCTGGATTTTTTTTTTCCTGAAAGCCTTATACAATATAATCACACTTTGGAAGACTTGAACATATACTTTTCTTTTAATTGCATTTCTGGACATTGCAAGGGTAAGACACATGTATTAAATAGCAAGTAATAGAATGGTTACCATGGTTAAGATCTGTAGCCTTTTTACATTGAATAGCAAATAGTTAAATGTCTGTGTATACTCCAACAAGTGGACAGAGCAGGAACAAATCAGCCACATGAATGTAGGTTTCTTTCTCCTCATTTTAACTTGCCTCTATAACCATCTCTCCCTTTCTTGAGTGCTGCTGTCTTCCTCCCCTCTTTTGAAGAAGGAAGTGAGGCTTATTTTCACCTCATAAAAGAAAAATGATAAAGTGAAGATTATGGGCTATCTGTAAACCCAGATTTTGGCTGGATGTGAGAAGCTCTCAGTATTTCACACACATTTTGCTTCATTAGTAGAGGAATGTTATTTCAGACAGTCATTATGTTTTACAGGTTTTTTTATTTGACCTCCGTAAATAATATACCAAAGAAATGGGCAAAAGTCTTTAGAATTAATCAAACCAATTCTGCTTATGGGTGTCAGGGCATTAAAATACACATCTTCAGAATATATAATCTATGAATTTTATGGTCAACTAAGGCAACTTGTCGAGCAAAGTGAAATAATTCAATTATTTGAATAAATAACTCCTATAAAGCAGACATTCCATATTTGACTGTAAAATACTGTTAGAGAATGTCTTGTCTTGCCTTTCAGCTGTGCTGACACACAGGTGATAAACTGGAAATAATATTTACCCCCATACAGGTTCTTAGGAACTCAAGGCACTTGTTTATTTAGATGGTGATATTGGAATTTAGTTGACTCGTTTCAGGTGCATGAAAGTTGCTTAGAATTATTCAAAGCGGGATATTGATTTAAATGATTTAAAATAGTTTTACAAGCAAATTAAGTGTAAAGAGAAGTATCACATTTTCATAACAGTCTATCCATAATTTTTTTATAAACAAATATTTACAATCCTATGGGATATACAGACTCTCACATTTGATAGCATTTTCTGAAGAAGATGAATTAATGATCATTCATCCTAAGTATAGGGTCTTCAAATTGCTACAGTTACACAAAATGACTCATGCAATTTCATTTTGCTAGGATTGTTTTTTTTTATGACTGTCATAGAAATCAACTTTTTTTTGCTAAATGTTAATTTCCTTTACATTAGACAATATTTACACGATACCTTTTTACTCTTTTTTTTTTT
>VZRZ01002954.1:243421-253616 GCA_013398175.1 Climacteris rufus
GAATAACTGTCTTCCCTATAGATGTGGAAGTGTTCTTGCAATGCTCTGTGTCTACAGCCTAGATTGATTTGTGGAGAATGGCTTGGCAAGTAAAAGGAGGGGAAGATACTTTTTAAACCTGTCATGGGCATTTCTACGTCTTCTGTGGTATTTGAATTGTGTGTCCTTTCTGACAAAAAGGCTATTGCCTGCTGTGAAACAGATCAATGGGTGATATTGTGCAGTGATTGCTATTTGTTTAAGAGAAATCTCACTGACTGACCCACTTCCTGTAATGCATAAAAAATAAATGACAGAAGTAATATTTTTGTTCTTGTTTCACTTCCATTCATCTTATTTGATCAGCACTGAACAAAACTGACATCTCATCAAACTCAAAAGTGTATTTCTGCACTAGGTTCATCAGAGGGTGGCATTTAAAACACAGACATTGCAGGAACAAATGTATTTGCTGGCTCTGTCCATCGTTGTAAACCTGACCTTTATCCTCTAGATTTATTGACACCGTTCTGCTTTGTATCATATTTTATTACTATGTGGAAAGCCTGGAAGGTCCTCCCTGTAAAACCACTTTTGATTTTGATCTGCAAATTTTTGCATCTTCAGTAGATATATCTAAATACTGAGAAAGCTTTAATATGTCTTAGTCTTACATAAGCTAAGATGACTTAATTACACTTTTTAAAATGCCTCCACATTGGTCTTTCTATAGTGACACCAGTTCTTAGGGACATAAGGCAAGGAGAACAATATTTTCCTAGAGTCTTTTTCACCTCCCCACAAAGCCAACACATTGGCAATCCTGTCCCAGGAAAGAAGAATCTATTACATATAGTCTTGCAATTAAGATTTACAGGTTTAAAATAGTCAAACAAATTACATGTAGAAAACATGAACTGGGCTCCAACAACTACGTTAACAAAGCAATAATGGATTTGCCTTGTTGTTATGCAGGATGCTGCCACTTTGTTCCTGCAATCACCTAGGAGACATGTAAGCCCTTTAATAAACAGGGTATTTTAAAATTCTTTGGATTGATACATAACCCTTTTAATTATAGATAGTGGGTCTGTGACTAAATATTTTGTTCTGTGTGGGAAAATTTTGATGAGAACAAATAAAAATTAACAAAGCTTACTCGAATCATGCTGAAAAAACACATCTTTCCAACTAATTGGCAAAATAATGGTTTGCATTTCTTCAGTATGTTCTTTTCCTAAATCCCCTGGAAGCTTTCCAACAAGCCAGAACACTGAAGCACCATGCTGGTGAGCCCTATGTGAATCACATCTGTGTCGCTGTTTTCAGCCTTCTAGGCTTGAACATATTGAAAGATTCAATGCTTGGCAGTAAAGCAAAAGGGCTATTTTCCTTAAAGAAAGAAAAATCTATTATTCTTGTGCTGAAGTCTGAAATCCTAATATTTACCCATGTCTAAATAATGTGTAATTGAGCGCCAACATAAACCAACTCCAGTTTTCCCTCAAAATCATTGTTTCTTAAAATAGAAGTGGAAAGTAAATGAAAATCATTCTCTCATTCCTGCATTAATTGAGAATAAAAGGTTAGTGCTCAGCCCTTGAAGTCAAAAGAAAACATAGGAAGGGTAGCAGGAAAGGGGAGGGGGTTTTCCACCTGTGTGCTAAGCATCTGAATCTCCACAGACATCTGCATCTAGGAGCTGCCTGAAATCTCTTTACAGGAAAAGTAAAGAAATGGACATTTCTAGAGGACAATTTCTCTGACATATCTTAACATCTCTGTTTGGAATAGGGTAAGCCTAAATACTTCATGATCTTCAGGTAAAGCCCATGGTAATGTACACTAATTTTAGTGAAGGTCTGAACCTGCATTTTTTTCCCTCTTGAGTGAATTTTGGAGATTTAAAACAGAGCTTTTTCAAGTGGCAATTTAAACACCACAAAGTCAAAAGTAGGAACATACAGGTTTATTACACACCCAAAAAAAGCCAATTTCTCATTCACTAGATTTCTATAAAAAATATAACCTTATATTTCAGTCTATATGATTAAGATATCCTGTATTTATTCATAGAATATCACAAGGATCTTCGAAGTTCAACTCCCAGCCCTGCACAGGACACCCCAACAATCCCACCACGTGCCTGAGAGCATTGTCCAAATGCTTCTTGAACTGTGTCACTCTTGGTGCTTTCAGTGCCCTCCCACCCTCTGGGTGAAGAAACTTTTCCTAATATCTGACCTAAACCCCCCTTGACACAGTTTCAGGTCATTCCCTGGGGTCCTGTCACTGTCAGCACAGAGCAGACATCAGTGCCTGCCCCTCCTCTGCCCCTCATGAGGAAGTTGTCACTGCGGTGGGGTCTCCCCTCGGTCTCCTCCATCTGAACAGACCGTGTGCCCTCAGCCACTCCTGCTACAGCTTCCCCTCTGGCCCCTTCCCCATCCTCATGGCCTCCTTTGGACACTCTTTGGTAGTTCAATGTCTTTGTTATATTGTGGCACCCAAACCTGCCCCAGGGCTTGAGGCGAGACCTCCCCAGTGCAGAGCAGAGCGGGACAATCCCCTCCCTCAGAGCAAGAGCCTGATGCCCCCCAGCCACTACAACCCTTTGTGCCAGGGGCTGACCCAACACATCGTGTGTTTACCCAGCTGTGTGCCGGACATTTTGTCCAGAAGAGCCCCGGGAGAGACAGCATGGAAAGATTTACTGAAATCCAAAAAAGATTACATCAACTGGCTTCCCTTCATTAATACTGCCAGTGGTTTTTCTTTTGCAGATATTATAGAAAGCAAGAGAGGAAAAAGTCAGCTTCAGAACTCAGATCAATTAATAACATTTAATATTTAACTGGTTTTATGGAAAGAAAACACAAACGACAGTTCCAGTAGTTCATGTAGAGCCCCATCTAGCTGGAATGAGATAGAAGTGTCTCTCTTAAGAAATAATATCTGTTGATTAGAGATAGTTACTTTTGAAATGTTCTTGGAATCTCTGTGTTTTTTCAAGAGATATTTTTGTATCATAAAGAATTATTTTTTTCCTGTAAATGCTGCTTTTGAAAATTCAAAAAGAATTGTCTTTCTCAAAAAGAAACTTCCTGAAATGCTTATCCAGATGAACCATTTATTGCCCTAGGTTTTTTTGTGTGTCATAACAATGGCAAATGAAGGGTTTGAAACTAAGATTCCCATAATACTTCATTCAAATTGAAGGACAGTACCTTATTCCCAAATGACGTTTTCTGTACCTAATTAGAATGTCTTCTCTATGAAGCAGCAACTCAACTGATGAACAAAAGTCAGTGTAAAGAAGAGAAAGTAGATGATCTGACTATTTATCACCAGATATATTTGAATCTCTCTTTGACCTTTATACAGTAACAAGGAAGTGCTACAGGTGTAGGGTATAAAATGTGAGAAACACACAAGAAGAGATAGATGAGGAGGAGATGAGAGGAAGGATGCTGATCGTCTCTTCTGATCAATGAAATAGGAAAACCAGATATATTTTATCATTCAGAAACCCCATTAGAAAAGAAAATAGCTACAGAAGTCATATTCATGTATAAGGAATATGAAATGCAAAAAATAGATGCTTTCTCCATCATCTATATTCTCTATCTAAAAAAATAAGTCTTTAAAGCCTTCTCTTTAGTTTACTGCCTGATTACCATTAAAGGTTTAATATTTTTCCCAATTACATTCTACGAGTCGGTTCAAGACCATTTTCACGTGAAATGCTTATAGATGTTCAGCCAATTAGACATGCACATGACCATGAGCTCTTCACATAAAATTTATTAAATAGTGAAGTTATTTCAAGTGATAATGATACTGCCTGTTGGGACTTGCTGGGGAATCCCTGAAATGGATGTTTTAATTATGTTATGAATATACTGTCTAGAGATCACTGTCCTTGTGTCTACT
The DNA here is from genome assembly GCA_013398175.1 of Climacteris rufus. NCBI lineage: Eukaryota > Metazoa > Chordata > Aves > Passeriformes > Climacteridae > Climacteris > Climacteris rufus. The sequence goes on from VZRZ01002954.1 coordinate 247,334, forward strand.
GGAGGAAATCCAGCAAGCCTATACAAGCAGTTCACATTAGTTTAAGGATCTAGCAAAACATGAGCAACTTTCATCCAATATGGTGTTCAAATTATTTGCCTGTGCCAGTCTTTCCTACAGTTAAATATGCAGCTTCTAGAACATGTTTGTTAGTAGAAATGCACTTTGCTTAGGCAAAATTTTCATCCTGACAAATGTTCAGTTTTTAGTGTTAGAGTATTTCAGGTTTTGATTAAAAGCCTTTCTAAAGTTCTAAATGTCTAAATGAAAAAGATGCTGTGCTGTGTGTTTTGCCTGCTCAGCTCTCTGTGGCTTCTTGCAACTGTAGTAGAGGTTTCTAATGCTTTGTGGAACTGCCCAGTGGGGAAACCGGCAGACAGCAAAGAGTGGTTGAGGCACAAGCAGCTTGAGAACAATTAAAAAGAGGGGGCATGTGCTTAGATGCAGGTGAAGACCATCTGAAACCATATTTACTTTTACAAACTTCCCTATCTTCTTCATAGAACTTTAGCTCTGGCTTATAGTAGTGACTATGAAAATCATTAACAATCACCATTAATTTTATCAAGACAAAACAAATCAATGTGAACAGAGAAGTCTTTTGCAGACAACCTCGGACAGACACTGATTTTACTGTCAGGATACCATTGTTTTCTGCAACAGCCATACATATATTTTACTAAAGATAAAGCTGGATTTAACAGTGATAACATTTAATATAGACTTAATCAGTCAGCTTTATCTCTAGTATTTAAGACAGTTGTATTCAATTGTCTGCTTTACTGCATTTTTTAACATACCATATTTGAGGTATACTCTGCAAACAGCCTGACAATGATTCCTTGTCTTGATCTTCCTGAACAAGAGTCAAACATCTGCAGATGCTATTTTATGTCCTGGCTCAATTAACAGGGAAGGGTTGTGGGAAGCAGTTTTATCCTGGTCCTGATAAATCGCCTGACTAAGCACAGTTTTTGTACTGGCTGCAGATGTTTACCTGACTCATAGATTCACGATATCTGACAGAGATGACTTTGAGGTCCCCATGTATATACCTGATGTATGCAAATATAATTAATATATTAAATATAAACCATGCTGGGGCAGTAATTACTAAATTGCTTTATGTTTGCAGATATAATGCCAATAACATTTATAGAACTGCCTCAGACTCTGTTTTCTAAATATTCTGTGATGTTATGTTCTTTTCTCTCAAAGCAGGCAAAGTTTCAGTGGTTTTCTTAACTCTTTCTTGAAAATAGAGTTATCATACGTAAGAAAGCAATAATAATGATATTAACAAATAATAATAATAAGTCTTTCTTACTGAAGGACGGAATCACCAAATGGGTAAGGTTGGAAGAGATCACTGGAGGTCATCTGGTCCAGCCTCCCTGCTCAGGTAGGGTCCTCTAGAACACATTACTCAGGATTGTGTCCAGTTGGCTTTTGAATATCTCCAGGGAAGGAGGCTCTACATCTCTGAACAATCTGTAAAGGTAATTTTCAAAATCTCTTGATTCACATATGACAATTTGCTGTGTCACAGAGGTGGAATCCCTGGATGTGTGTGATGCAGAAGCTGTTTGCCTTCAGTTACAGAACTTGTCCTCAAGGGGAGGACTTCAAGGACAGCTGATTTCTGTATACTCTTAGAATGAATCAAGAAGTCCCACAAAAACAGTGATTAATGATTTTCTCCCAGATAGGAACACAAGCCTTCAGTAAAATTTGAAACAGAACTTAAAAAAAAAAAAAAAATCAGTACCAGCAGGACGTTTAGGATAGTAGCCATTTATGGGAAATGTCTTCAAATGCACTGTTGGCTTCTGTTAAAATCTATTTTAACATATGTTTTATGTCACAGCCTTTTAATCTTCCTTCCCTTCTTTCTTGATTTTATTATTTGCCATCATTTCACCATGACCACTTGCTTCTGTCAAGCGACTGTTTCTTCCAGGGACATCTCTAATTAAAATATCCTCCTAATATATTCTCAGGAGTAGAATTTTGTTATTCCTATGAGCAGTATCTGAAAACTGGTGGTCTGGATTACCCAGTTTCCCTTTAACCATCCATTGCAGAACTTTTCTGTTCCTGTAGATGTATATGCTTCCAGAGATGTTCCCTGAGCATGCCATAGTGTTGGTATTACTCACCCCACAATAAGAGCATTGCAACTTCTCCCTCAACACCCCATGCCAGGTTTAGGGAACTGAAAGGTGGCTCTGCCACTGTGCTGGAAACAGCTGGTAGGAGCTAAGAGGTGGAAATGGCTCCTTGAGATCCTGGCACCATTTGGCCTTTTCCATTGGCACTAAATTTTAGCAAGTTCAGGACAACAAAGGCAGTACTGTCCTGAAGCAGAGCTGAAGCCATGGAGGTAATGATTACAGCTCCAGATTTAATGGGGGCTATTGGATGTTCAGGATTAACAACTACACAGATGGAGAACACATGCAAAAGAAAGTGTCACTAATGATCAAGTAAACATTCAGAAACAGAAACCAAGCAGCTAATGACAGGACATTATTTGTTCAGCCTTTGTCAAACAACTTCAGTTCTTTCTTTTATTACCAGTCTGTACTTCAACAGTGTGATAACATTAGGTTTCATGTATAAGGAAGAATGGAAGACAATTTTTCAGGAATAAAACAGGAGTATTCATAATTAGAAAGAGCTATGAGAAATTAGTAAGACATCTCTTACAGAGTTTATACATAAAATCATCAATTTTTAGCCTTTGTACTAATTATAACATTATCATTGTTTCAGAAATCTATACAAAATATATTTATCTGAATGTTTAGTTTGTGAGAACTTGAGGAATTAGTTGCTGGTAGCTCTGATATACTTCCTTTATGAAGCTGGTGTTAAATGCATCAAGGATTGTTTGCTGTCTTCACTCTTCAGTTTAATAATTCCTCAGCTATGGGTGTTCACCATGGAGCATAAACACACAAGCAAACAGCATCAGCAAGTGTCAAAGATAAATGTAATCTTCTTACCTCGAGAATGCTGGCAATCTAGTAGGGTTTTGTTCACCAGGGTTTCTTTCACGGAAAACTGCAATTCCAAGACAAACAGCAACACTGACAACTAGAAGGCAGAACAAGAGAAAAAGAATAATCACTGATGCTAGGAAACAATTATACTCTTAACAAAGCAGTGTGTGTGTGTGCTGTAAATAATTGTAGCACTTATTGCAGAAAACCATTTCAGTATCTGCTAGTTGGAAATGAGGTGGGCCTGGTCCCCTGGAGACACTGGATCAAGCAGAAGTAACCAAGCAGTTAAGTAGGTATTTAAACTACAAAGCAGGCCAAATTTTACATTTTGGATGCTTGAAAGTCCCCAGCCTGATCCACGCTTTGTAACACAAGTTAATTGAAAAGATCAAATAAAACAAAATCCAGTCTAACTCAAGAATTAAGGGGGAAAATGATGCCTATTTTAATACCACTTATATTATGCAAACACATTGTAGTGCAGTGTAAGAAAATATATCCAGCAGTTAAAAATGCTCTATCGCTGCATCCTGTACTACTGAAACAGTTTTTTCTCTTCTTAATTATTTCTAAGCTGAGTGATCAATGATAGATATCCTTAAGTGTCTGAAGCACAAATATCCCAAGGAAGGGAAAAAACCTATTTTAATGTAGCTCAAGGGTAGGAATAATAGGATACAACACAGCTGAATTTGTAAAGGAAATGCTGATAATTAGATGTATCTGGCATGGAATAGTCTTCTAAGGTTCCCTGTGAAACACTGTCATTTAAGGTACTTTAAAGTGGATTAAACACTTGCAAACTTGCTGAAAATAACTCTTCTGTATTGACACAGGGACAGACAAGGTAGTGGTGCAAGTAAACCCTGTTTATTAAAAACTTGTTTAATTCTATAAATTCTAGTTTTTATTTGCTGGGGAATTATGGTTTCCTCCATGTTTGCTTGTTGCATTGTCTTCCTTTCAGTTCCTTTCAGTTTCCTTTCAATTTCATTCTGACATGTTTCACTTCATTGGAAGACACCAGACTTTTACAGTTTTCAGGAGGAAAAGTTTAAAAATATGTGTGCACAAACTCAAGATTAGCCTGTTTGGAAATTTATTCAACAATTGAGCAGAATTAATTGCTTATGTGTAATCTTTATTTTTTTTACTAAATAGCCCATATGCTTTACTTTAGCTAATTGATATTGTCCTGCTATACTGTATGGATTTAAACTGAAGGAGGCTGTCACATGGAAAGGAGTCTGTAAATGACATTTATGAAAAAATAAAGATGTATTTCCAAGAAGAAACAATATAGATGCTGCTCATCTGGAAATATCTGCTTTTGCCTCCAAATATTTCCTCTTCTCTCCGTGTCCTGTGCCAGAGACTCCTAAATACCCTTAGGAGTATTTAGGATTGTACTAAAATGCTCTAAAGAAAAAAAAAAACATTGCTACCATCACTGCTTGTAAACATCTACTAATAGCTCAACAAATAAAAAGTCTATTACTATTTTGCACAAATGCCTCTTACATTATGATTGCAACCAATACCACTAGTAAATACTTAATAGCCAGAGAGAAAATTAATATCAGTATTAAACATTCTGATAGTAATAACAAGATCAACTGTAATTTAAAGAAAAGGCATTCCAGAGGAAAACATGAGGAAGCATGAAGATCACATTCTTATGATCTCAAATTTCTTCTGTTTCTTAGCCAAAGAGCAAAGAAATTGTCCACATTTTAGCCAGACTTGAATTTTCACTTTGGGATATATATCCTTGTTTTTATGTACATAACTTACATATTTGGGTATATCCGAACTGTATTCTATCACTATATCATTTACAGTGCTGCTTTATAAAAATATACACCAAATATGCAAATATGTGCATAGGCAATTTTTTTTGTCAGAGAGAAATAAAGAAAATCTAATTAAAAAGCAAAGTTCTGCATGACCAAATTTTAAAATACAGGCTTACACGCAGGTGCGTTCATACCATAAACCTAAATTGTTGACTTCAGTCTGCACATTCACACATGCAAAGTGCATATTTCTATGTGGAAATGGCTGTTGACAAATTTAGAAGTAGCATTTAAGCACAGTTGTAAAATCTCTGTGTCTTTTTTAATTGCCTAATTCAAGCTCTTATGCCCAAACTGTTCTAGAAGAGACAACAGATTCACAGCTAAGGGGAGCAGCATAAATTCATCAGCCTGCTGGCTAAATCTAAGAAGAAACTAAAGTTATGTCTAATATTTAGTTTGAGAGCTACATATCCTCTAGATGAGCAGGTTTATTGAAATCACATGGCAAAATATGGCAAGCTAGAATTATTGTGTGTGATTCTGAGTCTGGATTGACAGATTCTTACCTGAGCAAATGCAAATCATACAGAATAAGACACAACCTGGAATCTTCTTTTTTTCTTTTAAGAAAGCTTTGCTTTTTTGATACGAAAATTTGAAATACTACAGCTTGAATATATAAGGTAGAATAAAGACATATAGGAAGAACAAAAGCAAAGAAAGATTCAGTGACTTATTCACTCAAGGTCACAGGGTAGGTTAGCATCAAAGAAACCATGAAGGTGCCTCTACCCAGCCACATGCAGCCATGTACATCTACTTCTCTGTATTGCAAACCAGTTCTACATCCAAAAAGTCCAATCCAAAAGCTATGGAGCCAAGTCAGGCTAATATGTTAGTCCCCTCTGGGGTGTATTAGCTTTGGTTTATACCTTTCTAGCACTGCAAGGCTGGTCCTGGTCTGAGCAGAGCCTGGGAGCATCACCCCTGCTTGGAGCTGGCAAACAGGACACATGGATGGCTGAAAAATGCTATTTCATAGCTGGAGAGAGGCTGCTGCAGCTGTAAGAACAAGTTAATCTGCTGTTGGGATTAGCTGTAATCACATTAAGAGAGATAAGGCCCACTCAAGAGCAGCGAAGTGCTGAGAATCCCCCTACAAAGGGAACTGGCTGCCCCAAGCAATCTCAGAGGTGATGGTTGTCCTGCCCTGAAGGGGTCACTGACCCCCAGCCTCGCCTCAGCCCACAGAAAACCCTCCTGAGCCACAACTACACTCAGCAAAAATTATTCAGGACTGCTGTCCAGCATGGGGGAAATCCATTAAATTATCATAAGTAAGAGAAAGGAAAGGCTCACACTTAGATACAGAATCACTAATTTCCTAATCCATAATCATTTAGGGATTTTTAAAGTACTTAACTATTAAAAAAAAAAAAAAAAAAAAAAAAAAAAATGCAATTTTTAATTGAGCGG
>VZRZ01002954.1:253632-405789 GCA_013398175.1 Climacteris rufus
AAAAAAAAAAAAAGATGTGATTTTCCATTAGGAGAGTGAAATGGATCATAAATACAAAGCTACAGCAGATAGCCTGACCCTTCAAGAATAAACAAAGCTGTATAAGCATCATTAAATCAGCATTTTGGGAGTGGTGTAGAACATGTTTCTCTTTCAAAAGCACATAATTTAATAAAACAGCATAAGAAAAGCTCCTGGAACACGATGTGTGTTACTAAATCAGAACAGGGGATTATCTGCTGCCATGCTATTTGATTAAGCATTAACAAGGAAAAACAGCTTTTCAGTGCCCAGTGATAAAGATTAATACAAATGTAAGCTACCATAAAAGAACAAAAGTCCAACAAAACCCTTATTGACCAGTTTCAGTCAAGCAGTTTAATCCAAAAGATGTAGGGGAGCAAACAGTAAGAAAACATAAATTTGTAAGATGTGGAATACTTCAACACCTTTTGGGCAAGCCAAATTCCTATAATCTTACATATTTTATTAAGATTATACTAGAGAAAAGTAGATGCTGGACTTTAAAGAAGCAAATACAAGAATACTGACACCTGGAATCTATTTCCAGGAGGTCTCTACTGTTAGACACACACACAAAAATAAATAAAGTGAATTAAATGATCACAATCCAATCTTTGAAATCCCTCAACAAATGTAAACTTCAGTGAATACAATTCATTAAAATCTAATTACAAAAGAATCAATAATGCAATTTAGCCCAACCCAAAACTTATTGTAATGCACTGAACATTTGGAAAATCAGGTCTTTATGAACAAGGCTGAAGTGACATTGTATATTGCATTGTAGAGTATCTCTGTAAAGCAATTAAGCACAGGCTGCCTGCCTTTACTCAAAAAGGATATTGCAATAAGTAGCTCTCATAATAGTGCATCTGCAAACACCCACTCTCAAGGATGCAGCAAAAAAGGAAATGATATTACTAACAATAACCTTATAAACCCAATTTAAAAGAAAAATCAACTATTCATGCTCCAAATAAATGTTCTTCAGAGTTCACTATTTTTATTGCTGTTTGGAGAATTAAATGCCTACATTTTGCTTTTAATTATATACCAGGAAATCAAATGACAATGATAGAAAAAGTATAGTCTGGCCTATAGTTACAATTTTTCAGGGAAATCAGACAGAATTTGTTCAGAGTGACAGTAATCAGCTTTTATTGGAATTACTATAAAATTTAAATTTTGTAATATTATAATATTTTCATTTTTTAAGTAATCTAAGTTTCTTAAAATGTAAATAAACTATGACTATAGCAATTTTTTAAAACTAATTATGATTGAATAATACAAAAAGATGATTTTGTCTTAAAGATTGCTCTAGAGGGCTCTGAAACCATACATTCTGACCAGTCTCTCCTAGTGCTCGAGTTTATAATTTCAATCCGTATGTCCTTCTCTCAGACTAAAAGAGCTGATGCCACATCAGTTCCAAGACATTGAAGCCACATGACCTGTATGGACCAGCTTATTGTCAATGCTTTACATGGGCTGCTTTAGCCTCTGGCCAGTTGACATTTCAATTATTGTAATTATGACTTGCTTGGGCCATACACACAGAGGCCACACAGCCACTAAGCAGAACAAAAGCAAAATGATAATTGAAATAAATGAGACAAGTCACACCCTTTTCTTTGGAATCATCTTCTCAGGGCCCCATCAATAATTTTCATCTGCTTCACTTTATCTTCCAATGGTTTGGGGGTTTTTAAGGATCCCAAAGCTATCCTCAGATAACCAAAGCTACCCATCTCACACATTCCAAGATATCCTATCTGATCTACGCCAGTGGATGAAAACACCAGAAGAAGGTGGCACCATGGGAGGTTAGGGGGAGCATGTAGAGGTCTCTCACATTCTGGCACGGTCATGAAGCCATTCCAGCAGAGGCTGTACCAGTCATCTGATATTTATGTGCATTTATATCACACTTAACTAACATAAGAGTTCACACAGACATGCAAACCCCGATACAACATTGACTGTCATCAATGCAACAACATCCTTCCATGAACTTTTGCTGGTTTATATCATTAGCATGCTTTGATGTCCAGTTAGAGCTGAGGGCTTAAAAAACCTCTAATAAGGAGCAATGAGGATCTAAAAAGGATACATGGTGACAACGTGCTAAAAAGGTAAAAAAGCATTCCTGTACTAGCTATAATTGCAAGGGAAAAAACACCTAAACTAATAAGATATAATATTTGGAAGAAGAGACTTACAAGGGCAGAGATAACAAAACCACTGTTAAAAAGGAACTCAATAATGTTGCTAATACTTCACAGAAGAAGGTCAAGTCCTTCAATAATTCCAGAGAAATACTCACCAACAGTTTTCACAGCAACATATTGGCTACAGCAGCAGAAGCACAGTGTTAAACTTTGAGTCAGAAGATGTATTTTGGTGGGACTCCATCACTGCTCAGGGAGGGTGTTATAACTAGCTAAATTTGTGTTTGGGAGCAAAGATAGAAATGCCATATACCTAGGTAAAAGTGAATTGAGAAAAATGCCTCCTCCTCACAAAGTTCCACAGGCAGTATGATTTCTGTCTGGACTAAACAAATGTGGAGCTGAAGGACTGATTCTGTCCATAGGCTAATATTCAAGAGTTCATATATGCCAGCACAAATTCATTTGCACTATTCCTATAAGATTTTAGGTGATTTCACTAACTTTTCACTACCTTAGGTGCCATCTGAATTGCATACAGAAAATAGCCTGACTAAGGAATATCAATGACCTTCCACTTCCAAACTGAATGTTCATTCAGATAACTACATTAGACTTCAATACTTATCCTGCAAAATTAATCAGAGAATACAATGGATTCAAAATCGAATAACTAAAACTAACCAGGCAGAATTAAAAGAAAAAAACTAATTAGATTCTGCAAGGCATTTATGTTTCTGAAGTACATAAATATAGTTGTATACACTATATATTTATTATACATTTATACAGAACTCATGTCTGAGGTGCAAGTAAGGTTAAGGCATTAGCACTTGAATAAAAAAATCAGCAGTTCCTTTGAGTGTATCCTTTGATAAAACAATAAACTCTTCAATCCATCAGGAAGGCTCTGCAAGGTCTTTGAAAGAGTTTTGAAATGTCAAGGTTACATAGCACAGGCTTCAGAATTCTGACTTAACAGAAATAGAATTTATTATTTTTTAACAAAACATTAATAAAACACCTATTTAGAGACTATTCGATTTTTAAATGAGTTATTACAGAATAAAAGTTAATAGTGCAAGTAGAATTTCAGCCCAGAGCATATCCTTAAAGGATGACTCAAATGATGAGCCACAAACTATAGCAGAAAAAATTGCTCATGTGGCCAAAGGGAACTTGGAAAGAATATGCTTCTCCTGAGAAGTCTTTTAGAAGATGACATTGGCCACAAGGTACTTCAGCAGTGAACATTTTTTTGACTGGATGTGTCTGGATGTGCCTGCACCAATGGAGCAGCCAGAACCAGCTCCTCTGCATTGCTCCATTGCACGGATTAAGTTATTCAAAATATCCAGCAACTGGCAATAGTCCAGAAGCTGCTAGGGCATATAAGTGCCAGCATGTAAGTCCATAAATTTCCAAGGCACACAGTCACTGAAAATTAGGAAATGGAAGCTGATAAATTCAAAGGGCAATACTGGATCCAGACCTTTAACATGAAGTTGTATTTTTTAGTACAAATGTAAATAATTTACAAGTTTAGGAGCTGTAAGCATTTTCCTTCTACTACAACCAGCCAATAAGTCATTCTTCTCCCTCCTGCCTTTTCTTGCATAGACTCACTAGCTCTGTGCATTTTTTGTGACCCAAGAACTTGTGAGGATAGAGACACTTATATTCCAGAGCACAGCAACATCACGAAATTGTTCCCAGTTAGACACTCCCTGCTCAGCAAGTGGGATATTATGGATCACCTTCTTCAGCCCTGTTTATGCATTGTGTTTATGCCCTGTTTATACATTGTGTTTATTCACACTGCATATCTGAAGTACTTTCTGTACTGTGCTTTTTTCACACAGCCAAAACAGAGGGCAAAATAGTTGGCACACAATGGCATAGAGCACCTAAAAAAGACAGCCAGGGGCAACCACTCCAAGCAGCTCACTAACCCCTGGAGCCACATACAGTTTGGGACAACAATTCAGAAAGAAATCAATCAAAGGAGAGACCATCACTAAGGTTTCAGAGAAAAAAAAAGGTTTCTAAAGGATTTGGAAACAAACAGAAGATGGTTTAGCAATATAGAAAAAAGTGTGGTTATTTTCAGTTTTTAATCTAAATAAAAATAATACATGTTCTAAAGAGACTTAAATTTAGAGTATCTTGGTTTTATTATGTTTGCATTAAATCTGTGCTAAATCTGTGTTAAATCTGTTTAATATCACACTGCAGACTTATGTGAAAACGTCATATTGCCTCCATATGTGAGCAGTGCTTGAAATGTTTTAGCACATAACATAATAGTTATGGTTTATAAAATCCACAATATACTTTGAAAGAAAAAAAAAAAACTAAAGAAGAAATAATCAGAAGTCATGTGACACACAGGGGAGCACAAAGAACACAGCTCATGACACCTCCAGTTAGTGCAACATGATATAAACCACAAGTATTATCATACAGCACTACATCACAAAGCACTACAAAGGCACCAAAATCCTAAATAGTCCTAATCACAGCTTCACAAATCTTCTCTATAGCAGTGATGCAATATTTACATGTTTCTGTAGTTTGAAGGTTTATTTTCTGGTTAAAACGTGAAAGTTCTTTCCAATTTGACTGCAAGAAAACTCAAACAAAACAAAGTTTAATTAAACATGATTCATTCTGCTTTCCAAGCCAGGTATTTCACGTGTGCTGTGGTAACTGTATGATAAGCAAACCTCCTGCTTCTGAAGACTAAATGTATGTTCACGAAGGGCAGCTTCTGTCATGAAGATATTTTAACTGGCTATCATTTGGAGGATGAAAAATATCCTCATTCAAAAAAAAACTGCTAAAAACTACTGTTAACTGCATTTGTTCCTTTTTCACACAGCAAATATTTTCTAAATTTATTTTAATTGTCACATAAATTCTTTTTTGTTTACTGAATTTGCTTGAACTGTTTAGCTCAGTTTTAAGACAAGATCCTACCTCTGACTCTGCTAGGACTACAGTCTCACCTTAAACTACATTCTGAATTGGACATACTTTGATAAGTTTATTTAAACTAAAAAGTTTGAACTAAGATGGAATAGGGACAAGCACCCAAGAATTTAAATGGTTAAGTACTTAATATAATTTGGATCCAAAACGTTATTGCTCTTAATATCCTCAGTAGATTAAGGGTCACTTTCCTGCTAGTAAACAACTCACCAATTATTCTTCCATTGCTTTGGAAATATTCCAGAAATCATTATATACTCTTCTATTTTCTGATAGGCAGCTAGTTTGTCTTTTTAATACACCTATTTTTGCAAAAAAAAAGTTAACCTTAAACTGAAGGGCTGACAGATTCTCAGAAACCTATAATTCACTACATTAAGAATTTCAAGTATAACGATTATTTAACAATATTGTATCAATGCATTAGTTATTCCTCAAAAAGTTAAAATATGTGAGGAAGATTACTTTGAGAGTATGACACAGGGAGCAGTCTAATTATTTTTAATCAGTAACCAGCTCTCTATAAGATTATTCTGCAACTAATCATTTTGCTGCCAGCAGCAAAATAAAACAGACTCCCCTGAAGTAAGTTTGTCTTGGTAAGCTTTCAAGATAACAGATTGTGACACAAACCTCCTCAGGTTCATACAGTTGCACTGTCTTGCCTTTTTGAATAAACACTTCTGCTGAAATGTTTATCTATTTACCATACAAAGAACAGTTTCATCACAAGCACAAATACCTTTTGTATGTAGATGAAGTGAGTATATATACACTAGAATCTGACAGACAACAATTCCTTGATACCACAAACAAGGCTCTAAAACTCATGCAGAGTTCAAAGACATAGTTTTGTCTTTCCATGAAAAAAAATGTATCATCAGATGCAGAATAGTTCCTAATATTCCTAGCTAATAGTTTCCTGTTTTGGAAAGAAAATAAAACAATGAGTATGTTTATAAGATCATAGGTTTAGACTTTACCTGCAAGCAACTCGTTACCCATAATTCTTTATCCTTTAAAACACTCTTTCCCTGAAATCTAGAAATAATATCGGATACACTTGCAACATTATTTTCACACCTGTGATGACAAACTTGTTTTCACATTTTGAAGAACCCACCTACTGTCCAGACCATGAAGACAGCACTTTAGTAGTCACAACTGAGTCCTACTAAAACACATGGACACTGAAACAGATGTCTCTGAATGAACTGGGACACAGGTCTTGATGCTGAAATCCTCACAGAGGTCTTTGCAAACTCTGACCTTGCCTATGGCTTGTTCAAGAACTGTCCAGCTCAGCCAGCCTCTTTTTCTGCGTGATGCTTGAACAGAAATGAATATCTAGGACATTTCCTCCATGGGTTGACTGTCTCTGTTCCCATGCATTTTTCTAATGTTCTAATATAGTAAGTCTATAATATCACACTTATAGGGCTTACTCAAAGCTCAAAGGCTTTCCCGTTTTACAAGAGATATTTGGTTCTCCCAGTGTTTCTAGTCCTCTCCCCGAGGCAGCAGCACTGATTGTAGGTGTGGAGTCTGCCCCCAGAGCACCCAACTATTTGCAATAATTAAATAATTGCTCAACATTTAAACATCATTTGATTCTTACCCTGTATTTTCACATGAAGGATATTTTCCTTTCCCTTAAAATCCTAAGGCATCTTTACCCTTTCTCCAAGATTTGGGAAGATCATTCCACACTACATTTCAAGGGTGATGTACCTCTAGCTGTCTGTCCTTGTATTTATCCTGAAGCTGATGTTTGGAAGAACAGATGGGCACTGTCTGAGTGTTCTTAGTTGGGCATCCTATTTCCTTCCCACAGAAGATCTGGCTTTTTAAAAGGAAAATAAGTTAAATGAGAAGTCAAAACAAGTGGCTTGAGCAAAGCAAATGTGTGAAAAGCTCTGAAAAACACCAGGACTAGCTCTAGCTCGCACCAAAGTCCTATGGAAAAAATCATGCAAGTTGGCAAAGTGTTACACCAGAATTGTCATCCTAATCAGAAAAAAAAATCAATCCTTTCCTATAGCTAAAATTTAATCAAAATTCTAATATACCCAAACATATTTCAGAATACAGGGATATACAATAGTTTCTAATTTTCATCTGAAAGGTTTTTAAAACTAATTCATGTGCCTCTCAGTTTTCGTGTCTCTGTGGAAAATGGACTGACACTTCACTTTGGGGGAAAAAAAAGTCATTTAAGGACACAATAGCTTCAAAGATAGACTGAAAAGAAGGTGGTAATAAATGATTGTTACTATTTGCAACACTGAGAAATGAAAAATTATCAAATCCTTTTAATTTCCAAAATACCCATGTTTGCTAAAAAATGGCTATACGATTCAACTTTGTACACACATTAAAAAAACAGAGACAGATACCAGAGAAGCAGAATTTAAACAGCCATTTCTTTTCAGAGTAAATGGTCAATTCTTGAAGATTCTGGAGGTCAACACTTCCTTGTGGCTCTGTTTGTTTATAGAAAAGCACATAATCTCTCTCTGGCATTTAATTAAGGGGATGTGGACATGAGTGAACAAGAATTATTTATTCTTGTTCTTTTAAAATCGTGTTTCCTTATTGTTACCCTAAGATAAACAAATCTAGTCCTGCAGCTTAAACAAAAGTTGGCCCTTATTTTGCAGTGTTCTGTCAGTGCAGGTTCTACTGAGCTTAATAAACCTGTGCACTGTTGCAGAGGCTCACCTTAGCAGACCAGAGAATATGATGATCAAGACTTTTACCAGATCCAGAGAAAATTCTGTGGGTCTGAATCAAGTAGAGCAGTATTTGGCTGACAGGGAATTCCTACCATGTTTTACTTAGGGCTCAGCACGAGTGAAGTTACGAGCTTTAATTTACTCTATAGTCAATGATGATTAGAGGGATTTCAAATAATTCAGAGAAGCTAAGTTTGATCTCTAAAATTTTCTCTAAAATTGGACAAATGCTTCTAATCCTATTTCTAAAAGCCAGAACCATGGTTTAGATGAGACTCAAAACACCTAAAGCAAAGATAAAGCTTGACAGTTCATAATGGGATTCTAGGAAAGATTTAAACAAAATCAGGAGATACCCAGCATTAACTAATGGGAAATACTAAGGAAAGGAGAGAAATATTTGTAATCCAAACATTTCTCAGCATCTAGCATGTCTAGCTGTCCAGTATCCATTCAGAAAGGCAAATGAGGGTATCACCAATCACCTTTCCCTACACAGTGGTCATAGCCCTGCTTCTTTTCCCTAGGTAAGAGCTCTGTAGATCCAGGATTTTAAGTGACTGTCATATCTTGGGTCATTACTGAGATAATTGTGGTAGATGATGTTCATTTTGCTGAAGTTCTTAATTATTCAATGATAGAACAGAAAGGTAGGATCCAAACAAACCCAGAAAACAAAAGCACAAAACAAACCAGAAGAGAAAATGGCCTTGCTATACATATTTAATGAAACAATGAAAATACCCTGCACAAAGACTCAGAGAGTTAAATTGAAAATGTGTGTATGATAAATGGATATAATACTGTCTATGTAATGGGTTTCCTATTTAAATTTTGTGAGGATTTAATCAGTTGGGCACAGCTGTGCAGGATGCACCATAAACTACGTTGAAAAATATGTAGACATGTACATTTATCTGCTACAAATTAAGCTCACTTAGAGGTGGTCTTAATGGACCATGTAGCAATCATTACAAGCATAAATTTTAAACTGTCTGTTTCCAGTGAATTTGCTTTGAAAAAAAATTAATGCTCATCCTTACTGGAGCACAGTAATAAATGGAAGTACCCTTAATCTCTTAAGCACTAATAACCTAGCAATTTTTCATTATGAACCCCATGCTGTATAATGTATGTCTGTTACAATTTTATTAGCAATTCTTTACTTAACCTGCAAAGGTATAATTTTTATTCCAACTTACACCTTGTAATTATATGATGTTTTAAGTGATGTGCCATTAAATTTACAAAATGCTCTCTCTCTCATTGGTTTATTGTAAAACATCTGTACAGTAGAGCATTGTTACAGCTTGTGATCATTTATGACTTTCACACTTTCTGCTTCTACAAAAAGCAGGAGCATCCACCTTAGAGATCAAAAAGCAATGGCTTTATTACAATGCAGCACATAAATAACCCATAAATTATTTAACATGGAGAATGGATTACATTGTAATCAAAGTGAATCAGTGACCCAGTTGGAGCTGACTACAAGGTCGCCGCAGTTGTAAGTTCTCCTACAGGGATTGTCACTTGGAGTCACCCGTGTGGTCTTCTGCTGTTCATAGAAGAGAAGAGAAACCACCTCTGATCACTGAAGGGTCCTGTCTCACCCAGATACTGCAGTGCTGACCAGAATGCAGATTTTCAAACCACAACACA
Source organism: Climacteris rufus (assembly GCA_013398175.1). Classification (NCBI taxonomy): domain Eukaryota; kingdom Metazoa; phylum Chordata; class Aves; order Passeriformes; family Climacteridae; genus Climacteris; species Climacteris rufus. Next base: position 263,216 of record VZRZ01002954.1, read on the forward strand.
GGAAATACATGCTTTTCAGTAACTTCTCTGGACTTGCATTTTTTCTGCCCTCCACCAGTCAGAAACGATGTGTGTTGTTCTGGGAAAGCAGGTGAACCCATCAAGTTTCTTGAATAAACTAAAGAGGAAATAACAAACTGTGCACTCAAGTGAGCAATAGGGCACGCTTTTGTTGTGAAGAAATTACTTGTCTCAATCTCATTCATTGAAATTTTGTCATCCAGCATTCTAAAGATTACTCCTTTCATCCTCCATTTTCAGGAATATTAGGTGAAGAGCATTTTCAGAAAGAACACAACAACAAAATAAAGCAAAATTTATTTTTTTTAATGGAGAGTCAACAAAGCCATGTAACTCAGGTTGTCTAAGTATTTTCTTCATAAACACTTATTTGCATATTCCTTTGCTGATGTGACCGTTCAAACTGCAGGTTTCCAACATGCTCTGCTTTGTCTTTAGCACATTCACCAAATATTCCATTCAGCTTTAATCCAAACTGATGAGGACAGACTTTGACATTTCCTGCTATCACCCTCTCAGAAGCAAGGAGCTGCTAGCTCTCCTGAACTTACAGTGTTGCCCCAGCTGACACTCCTGGCAAGAGAATCAATCCGACTGAAACACAAGAGGTGGGGAAGCAGAAATGGCAATGCATGAGGCAGCTCCTGCAAAGCACAGCACAGGGGGTGGTGTTTGCATGGGAAGTGTGATCATTTAAGTATGCATCATTCAAAATAAAAATGAGGACAAAAAAAATAAGCAACTACATGTGGAAACAAGCCAGAGAATACTCTTTGATTACATGCGAGGCTAGCACATATGTTGTATATATAATTAATATTTTTTTAAGTTCAGTGCTTGACTCAGAGACACTGTCACATCAAATTCTCTATATTGCTCTGAAGGATCCTTGTGCTGAAATGTCAGCTGGTTATATCACCTAAAGGCAAAAAGAAATTGCCCTAACATTATGCATAGCAATTCCACTGTTCCATGCTCTATAGCACTGTTTTCTAAGAATAGCTGTTTCAAAGGGAAGCTTCTCTTTGGTGGGAGCCAGAGGCAATTGAATTTTACCCTGAAAGTGGCTATAGGCTTTGTAGAAACATTTAGGAATATTAAATATTCATGTATTTGATTTAGCAAAATTCAGGACAGTAAAGGCATCCACAGGAATAACTCCACTGTAAATATTTTTAACATTTACTACAACTTGAAGTATGGACATTATGGCAAAGTAAAATGCCACAAAGGAGAACAAATGCTTGGAAAATTCCCCTTTTCCTCTTGTAGTTAGTAGGTGTTTATGAATTATTTTACATCCTCAAGTGGCAATGTCCAGGAGTCCAGCCTTCCACTGGGAGGGCTGTGCCCTGAAATGAGCTGTTTTAGATCCAAACTGTTTGCAAATTCAATTTCCTGTGCTCTGCACCTCCTTTCACCACAATCAATACCAGAAAAGTTTGTAATTTTTTCTAGACCTATACCTTACCTTCTATCACTGGTGTAAGCAAACACTTAAAAGAGAATTTGCAGTGAACTGTGCTGCTCCGCACATCACATAAGGGGAGCATGAGACTGGCTGCCATAAGTGTCCCAGGAGAAAAAGTGGAATCCCATCTTACAATGTGATAGAAGACAGAAGAGACACAGGAGATACAAAAAAAAGGCACCTTAAGATAAACTCAGGTATTTTGTCTTGACTTTGCCCAAATCATTGTCAGAAGCACAGATCTGCTGTAAAAATACCACGCACTATCCTCTTCTGAACAGCATAAGCATGTTTTAATTGCTTATTTAGAGCACTGGATTGCACCCCCTTATCAAGGAATATCATCCTTTTATAGAGGAACAGCATTGCTTAAATCCATAATTTCATACTCCCAAAGAGCTCATCCTGAATTGATGATATAGTGTCCCTTGCTGACTAGACACCTAAACGTGGAAATGAGATTAGGAATTCTAGATTTGGATTCCCATTTTGCAACAAACAGAAATATTGCTGTCATAATACAGTATCACTGTATCTACAAATTCTTAAATTTGTGATGTAACTATCATAAAGAATCATGATACAGGAATTTAGAAATTTGTAGACATACTGAAAAATAAAATTTCATGTATGTATCTAATAATTATATATTATATAATACTCTAGAGCATGAGCAAAATGTACAATGTACAGAGAGCTTTCATTTACAGCTTATAGTCATAATAGAGTAATGCACATGAGAATTTAGTAATTAAATACAGTAAAAGGAGATAAATATAATTATTTTATTAAGCAGCCTTTCATCTTTTATATATACAAAAGCTTTTATATATAAAATGTATGTGTGTACGTAGACCTAGGTAGTAAAAAAAACTTTCACAAAACTTATGAATGTTAGACTTCAGAATTTGTAAATTGTGTTTCCTTGGTAAAAACACTGTGATGAATTTTTTAAATTAAGGAAATGTGGCCTTAAGTTCTTGGGTCCAACTTAAACATCTACATTTCTTATCTTTTCAAAACAGAAATTGTCTTATGATGTCATAGATTGTATTTTACTGGGTTAAGACAGCACATGAAATTATATGGCCTGCAATAAGATATAGGAAAATTGGACTTTTAGTAGACAGAGCAGGCTATGTTTTTTCCATATTTATTTCTTTTAAGAGGACAGATAATTCACCAAACTACCTGGCATATACAACTACTAATACAGATAGCTGGCTCTCCAGCAGGAAGCACCACACACTTCCCCAAGGTATGTGACTGATTAGCTAAAAATTGTTTCAAATTTATTAAATTTTTTTGAGACCCAGACCCAAAGCACAATGTTCTCAACCTGTGGTTGAAACAGCAGCAGTGCTTTGCTTGCAGGGGATGTGCCAAGTTTAAGCGTGCTCTCTCCCATTGCCTCTCTCCCTGTTTTAAGTTCCAAGGCTTTCACTCTTTCCCTCGTCTCCAAATATACCAGTGGAGTATTTCACATACATGCAAATCTCTCTTCTCCCATTTCATCTGAGTCAAGTTGATAAGATCACACTAACACTGGGATGAAAATATACCCTCCATCTCTGGAAAAGTGTTCATTCCAGATTTGCTGCTATCCTGTCTCCCTCCATTGCACCCAGTCAGGTAAGACCATTTCAAGACCAAGTTGTTAAGTGCCTGCAAAAGACAGGGAGACTTACCTTATGCTCAGACCCAGCTACATACCTATTGTTTAATCTCTGAAGGAAATGCTTTATTTATCATTATGCTCAGCAAAATAACTATTAATAAAGTCTTACATAGATAAAAAATAACAATTTTTTTCCAATTCAATGTAGCAGATTAGACTGCAGAGACTAATTGCCCCAGAATCAAAAATGACATTAGCCAGTATTCAATGCATGATTTGAACTGTGTTCTAAACCAACTGTTTGCTTTTAACAGGCAGACCACCAAGTGGAGAACTATAGTCTTCTAAAAATAAAAGCTCTTTCACTACATATAAAAGTTTCCTGTAGAGTATTGTCTACAGTTTTATTGTAGTACTGGAATGGAAAGAACAACTACAGTGATATCATACAGTGTCAAATAAATAAAATTGAAAATTATTCTGTGTCAGTTTTGTATGACTCCATTCAAAGTCATCACCTAACTAGGTAAATGTGTCAGGGCTGTAGTTTGTGAACAAATGCACGCATTCCTAGGACACCACTGAAGACAAAGGGTTTGCTTTGGAATATGAAGAAAGAAATTAAGACTGGTCTTTTGTAGTGCAGCAAAGGCAGCCTCAGTCCACCAAGGCTCTGTAGTTCAGCTGCCAAACTGTGGCTGAACCCCTGCTCCCAGCCATGGACACTGCAGGTTTATAAGGACACCAGCCAGGCCTTTCTTCTCTATATTTCTTTCATTTTTTTTTTTTTTTTTTTGCCTTAATGAAACTTTTACTAAACCGTGTCTGAACTAAAGGATCATTCTGGCATAACTTTCAAGCCAAAGTTAACAATGCTCACAAAAGCAGAAATTTGTGTCTGAAAGTGTGGTTTCTTTCTGGCCAAAAACTGAAAGTGAACCAATTGAAAGTGAACCCTGTGAAATCAATGTTTCATTAAAAAAAATATAGAATAAAGAAATCAGCAGGTCCACACCACAGAAAGTCTCAGGAAATTCATAAGGTAAGGTGTACATGAAAGGCATTATGCCTCACCCAAAACTTTTAGTTACATTTACAAGGAAACAAAAGTTACAGAGCTGGTTGAACTTCTGTTCTTTGGCACTTCAGGATTCAGGAAGTAGAATTTTTTTTTTTAAGTTCAGAAGACAGACATCTTCAGACCATCTTGATGGTGGCCTTTAAAGCAAAAAGCCTGTAGTGTCAGTACAGCACTGACCTGTACTGACACTGTACAGGTCAGTGACTTATCGGGCAGGGCACATTGCCAAAGGCAAACATCAGTGGGGAATGAGATGATAGGCAGGGGGAAGGGATAGGAAGATATAATTCATGCTCAAAGAAGGCTTAGAGAAAAGTTGAACCTGGGAGATATATAATTTTTGGACACAAACTGCCTTCCAGAAACACATCTCTTGGAGGATTTTGAAACCAAGGTCCAAGGAACTCTCCAGAGCAATAAAGTTTCCCAGGAAATGAAATGCTTATTAAGGTCTTTACAGATATTGTCTATGTCTGCACATATTTTAAACTCCCAAAGAGAACAATAGTTTGCTTTTGCTGCACAGTCTGCACACAAGTTACACTTTATCTGGAGAACTAGGAAAAGATGAAACTCAAAAGAGAGAAATCCAAAATGTAACACATTGCCACTCTCCAATGTTCTCAAAAAAGGCAAACTATTAACCCAGTGCACATAGCCAGGTGTTTGAGAGAAGCTCAGAGTTTAAGCTACTGCATAATCCCAAAGAACGGGTTTGATTTCCAAAACCATTTGTCATTTCCACAAAGGGGAACCAGGTAGAGCACTCAGGAAAAGTTTCAGGGGAAATAGCACCAAAACCACTCCTTGTTTCTTATAACTATTCAGGCCCATGGACATGAAAAGCAGACCAGCTCAGCATCTTTCAGAGCAAAGTTGTTACAATATGATTAAGGGCTTGCCTGGTTAAAAGGGCTGGCAGATGCATTTTGAGTTGCACTCAGGTCAGGGGATAATTTTTATTTAATTGAAACAAGGGTAATGATCAGTACTTTCATAGCAGAAGTTCCAGATAAAAAAGCAGTAATAAGATGTTGAAGCTCCAGTTCTTCAGAATACCGAGAGCACCAGTTAAGTATTCTGTGCCTCTACCTTCATGTAAGGCAGTACACACAATCGTGTTGGAATTGTTCTCTAAACCACCTCCAGCTGAAGTTCTTTCATCTACTTCTTAGTATCCCCAACCACAGTTCACAGTACTTTAAAAACTGTCAGAGCAAAAGGCATTTTAGTTTTTATATTCTACAGAAGGCCATTAGGACTACCACATCTGTGCAAGCTTCCACAGTAAATCAACGGAAAACATTTCTCTTCTCTTTCAACGATTTTAATGTTTTCTAACTTTGTTTATGTTACACAATTTCTCATGACTTATTTAATTCTTAACAATTCTTCTTCTTTTACTAATAATTTGAGATGAGTTGTATGAAAAATTTTCTCCAAATTGCCAAAGGATCAGCACCTTCAGCTCCTGGCAAGCTGCTTATAGCACAAGTCAATAGGCAGCATGCCAAAAGAGTATTAAAACATAACTACATCTATAGTTCCAGGTTTTTTCCCTCCTTCATGGCTGCTTAGGTCTTTTGTGAGTTTTTTACTGGTATATGGATTAATGATCAGAGAAACTGTTCTAACTAAATCTGTGAATAATAAAGACCTGTTGAAACTGTGGAAAAAGAAAAAATACCCAACAGAGATATACAAAGTCAGCACGAATGAAGTGTGAGTAAAAACAATCTTTGATATTTTTTTCCTTGTGTGATCTCAAATAACAGTTTCTGTCACAAAAGGATTACTTGCATATTTAGGTAACAGACCCAGTTCATACTCATGAACTTAATTTGGTCTACTAGAGTATGACAAGCAATAATAATAATAATGTTTAATGTAAATATTCAAAAGCAGACTTCAAAGTCCATATCACAAATTTTGTCAGGATTCAACACAGTTTGATTATTATGAAAGTCTTTTATACATACTTTGGCTTTTCACCTTAAAAAGTTCACATATCAATAGCAAAGAATGAGTTTTCATACAGAATGCTGTTCCACGACCAACAGCAAAACAGGCAAATTAACACTGATCATGTCTGACTGCCTTTATTTAAATGTTGGTGCCGCTGCTAGCATCAGTTTTAAAAAACATTGCTTTTTCAGTAATACAGCAACCAGTGGCTCCCATTAAACTAAAGCTGATATTCAAACCCCAAGATTTGTTAATAAAAAGATCTGAGCACCTTCACACCTAGTTAAAGTCAAGGACAATCACAAACAGATGTTTACAACTATTTCTAGACTGACGAAAATATCTGCAGGTTCCCAGAAAGAGAAAAGCTTTTGCCATGCTGGGTTAAAAAAATCACTACACTGCACTAAATGGCCTCAGGATGGGAGCACCCAGGGAAAGAGGGAAGTTGGTACCTTTGCTCCCACAGACATCCAGTTTGATCCTTATGCATCAAACAATCCAGCGAGGTACAGGCTATGAGCAATCAGGCCCCAGGGTTTTTGAAAAAAGATGGCATTTGGGCATTTTTACTGCATTAACTAAGAGAAAGATGTATTATTTATAGTTTGTACATGACCATAGGGTTAGCACACTGCTAAAAAAAAATACAAGCCAAGTTTAACAGGTTTTTGAATCTCATATTAAACAAATGGTACTATTGATACAACATCAGTAAATCAGAAATCCTGCTCCTAAACACAATGGAATTCAACATTCAGAATTCGGCTGCTTAGGGGCATAAAAATTCTACACTTTAGGGCAGACAGAGGATATTAATTGAAATTTATTTCTCTTTAAACTGAAATAAATTATGACTTATGGGAGAAAGCAATTTTAAACAGGATAAAATCATCACGCAGTAGGTCTGTGGGAATTTTCATGAATACTGATTGTGATTTTGTAATTAGAAATCATCAAATTTTTACATTCTTATAGTGAAATGAGGAAATAAATTCCAAATCATATTCAGTGAGTTTTATTAAATTTCTAAAATTCTATGTTCACTTCACCACATTGAAGAATTTCAGTGAGCTTTAGGAACTGAATACAAGTGGGCCTCATCACACTTGCTTCATTGGCAGAGTTGAACATCTTCTGACATTTTAGCTAAAAATTTCCATATATCAAGACAAGATTCTTACCTCTGAAAACAGACATGAAACAGTGGGATGCAATATTTGACATGGATTTTCTTCTCCAGGTTTATTGCATACATTTTAGACAGAATTAGCCTAGTCATCTCACAGAAATTATAAGTGAAACCAAAATACAACCAAATGACCAAAATTACACAAGCTCGTTGGAAGTCTGTGATCTGCCTCCAAGTATGCACTGATCTCTCAAATAAAAAGTTAGACTATACTTTAAAAAAAGAAAAATCCATAAAAGCATTTGAACTTGTTTTCCCTGGTTATTTCTATGTCACATATTAACTACACAGAGAAAATGACTGTTAGACAAAGACAAGATTCAAGGCCACAGTTAAGGAAAATTTTTGAATTTTGTCAGTAAAAAAACCCTGTGCATCAAAACATTGAGTTCTGTTACACAGTTTATCACATACTGAAGAGCAGCAATAGCTAAAATACTTGATTGGCCACCTGGACTTCTGGAAATTGAGAAGTCATGCTGATTAATATTGATCTGAGAATCTGTCTGGTTAAATATGATTAAGCACATAGTTTACCGTTAAGGTACAAAGTGCATCTCAACAGGACCACCCCATGCACACTTTGGGTGACTGCTCTCATATCACCTGTATTAAATTGTCTGCAGAACAAGTAGAGAATAAGTAACTCAGCTGAGGATAGTAGAGAATAAGTAACTCAGCCTGCCTAATTTACCAATATTTTCACCTGGTGATCTTTTATTTGCATCCTAATTCATATCACCTAATTTGGTTTTATACGTAAGGAGGAATCTCTTGATTGGCAACAGATTAATATCAACAGCCATTTGGAAGTAGCCAAATAGTTTCCTACCACCAATGCCTGAGCCCCAGCAGGACTTCCAACTACAGCAGTAAGAGAAGTATTTTTCAGTAGCTTGAGGTCACGTTAAAAAGGTAAACATCACAAAGTAAGCCTAAGTCACACAAATATTAAAATCCCTCTATGTTTTTCACTCTTCTCAGGCACATGGTAATAGCACTAAACAAATAGCAGGAAGCCAATGGAGAATTCCCCTCAAAATCTCAAGGTATACTGTGGCAGAGCTAAGAATTACAATTTCAATTCCCTTCTTGGAACAACACAAACATGCTTATTTATAACAATCATGTATTGTTGGTAGTTTACAAATTAAAAATATATACTTTATTTCTTTATTCAATTTCAGTTAAATTATTTGCATAATCTGGTCTTTTATTTTACCTGCTAAAATAAAAAAGTGGAGCAATAACCCAGCCATGGGGAGAACCACCAAGCTGGAAACCATTCAGCTATGTGGTACAGAAGCTATTTTAATTTTCTCCTAGTAAACATCGTGTACTAACTTTCATGCAACACTCCAGCCACTAATATCAAGACAACATGCTAATTTATTTCTAAAAATCAACTTATTTTTCACTAAATTGCATTTATCTGTGTTACAATCCATTCAGAAAGAGAGTTTGAGCTGAATTCAGGCAAATCCATAGAGAAATTCTCTGAGATAAAGGCCAAAATGCAGTTCAGAGTGCACCTATTTTTGAGTTGTAGGCAAATATTTTCACAAGGTCAAAAAATGAAGCATCGTCAGAGGGGATTTGTTCCTAATACATCTAGTACAACAATTCTGAATATTTTACTCTGGTTTTCTCTCAGAAGTGATATTTTAATTTTTTTTTTTTTTAATAGCAGACGGTGAGTATGAGGAGATACACACTGCTCACAGGTACAGGATTTCAAGGCCTACTGAACAGGGAAGGACATAAATAAATACCTAAAGTTTAGAATGTGCACAAGTTTCTCACAGAACTGAAAACAAAGGCCTTTCAAATTTAATCTTTGTTGTATCACGGAATCATTGTGTAGCTTTAGTGAGTGCTCTACTTCTCTATGGCCCATATCCATTGCAGATTAATTACAATCCCCACTTAATCTCAAAACCAGGTAATTAATTAATTGCTATCAGCAAAGTGCATTGCAAATCTCACACACTAAAAATTTAGGGGACCTTCTTTCCCTTTCCACAATCTCAGCTGATATGTCATTGAACAAATATACAAAATTTCACAGTCGTAGGACAAAATGAGAGGGCAAAACTGCCCCCTTAGAAAGACAGTATCTAGTTTGGGATGGGTGACAAGAGTGGAACATGAGATGTACACAAGATTATATGAGAAATTCCATCTCCCCTAGATAATTCTTCTACTCTAGGTATACATCTAATATTTACACACCTAACCATACATAAATTTGTAGCTGTTAATATGAGATTTTCAGATGAGGTAAGAAAAGGTAAAACCATTTCAGCAAAGATTCAGACTCTATCTATAATTCATATATTTGTGGACAATATGTGTTTTCATAACTGCATTACTTCGGGGGAGACTGTGAGCTGTCTTTTTTCCCCAGTTTCTAGGATTTTTTCATTTGGTAGCATCTCATTTGTATTAGTTTATAACAGAAGTCACACGTTTTCCGTCAGGCTACTACTACAGAAAAACAAGACCCCACAAAATAATGGCAGAGTGCACACAGGCAAAGGTAGCTTTCTGTTTAAGAATACGTGAAGTTTTCTAAGGGAGAGAAGAATGGTCTGTAAGTAAAAAAAACCAAAAGAAACAAACAAAATAAACCAAACCATTATTCCTATATGTATGTTGAATAAAAGAAGCTGGGAGAGGGAAAAAAATACACATAGTAGACAAACCTTTGTGTTTCCCAATTTAAAATAAGCAAAAGACTTCTCATTTCTCTTCCCTTCCTCAATTCTGTCCAGTAGGTTTCAACTTTGTTCTTCCCATATATTTAAGTTACATTCTTGATGTTTACAGTTTTTTTCACTCTTGTAGAGCTGGCAACATGCATTCAGAGTGTAAAATGACCCATCCTTCCATCTCATCATCACTTTTTGTCCCCTTCATCTCTACACCTGCACTGCTTTTTGTTAGAGTCTGAAACATGAGCTGTGACCTGTGTGGAAGACCACTGCATGTATACAGTATTTAGGGTATAGCAAATAAGCTTATCTTTCCCCAAGACAGATTTCTACATGTTTGTAATGACTCCCCCTCATTTTGGGTGCTGAAACGTATACTCTTCTGAATTTACTAACGAGCTTCCATTCCACTCATGAAGGACAACATGAAAAATTATCACTTAATCCACAACACAAGCCACCCACAACTATTTCCATTACAAATAGCTGATACCCAGAGGCTACACCCTGCTCGCTCTCCAGCATGCGAGCGGCAGAGCAGAGAGGGCTGGCTGGCAAGCCCTTCCTCCCTGCTGCCCACGGAAGGAAAGCACAGGCTCTGCAGCCGGAGGAGCAGCGGTCCCTGCCCGGCCCTGCCCCTTCTCCGGCCAGAGGGCTCCGGGGGAGCATCCCGGGATCTTCTCTGCAGCCCAGGCAGGCACAGCACAGGGAGCTGCCTCCAGCAGCACCGACCATTAGATATTTTTGTAAACTGCTGTGATGTAATTAGGAACCCCTTAGTTTACAGCCAGCAAAAGCAGAATACTAAGTCTCTCCATTCGTTATAATCTGTTATAAAAGCATGCAATTATTTAGCTTGGGTACTATATATATTTCAGACTAGATCAGATCAGGCTATTACTTCAAGGCAAAATGTAAAAATTAGAAGCATAAAGAAGCAGAAAACCTGATGTACATTTTGGCTTAGCAGTTGAATCATAAAATGGATAATAAATTCTGATTATCAGAAATATTTTCTTTGCCCTGAAGTGAATTGGCTTTTTTAAAATTATTATTTTCCTACACGTATTCTGTAAGTTGGATCAATTTGGAATCGAAACAGTAATTTTGAACTTTATAAAACCAAAAGGTTTGCAAAAGAAGTGCAAGAAACTTTCAGTATTTCTGAATTTCATTTTCTTTCTCATTGAGGCTGTAACAGCTTGTCAAGCTCAGCCTGTAGTGACAAGTAGAGAATTTCAACCCATTGAAATAGCATTCTTTGAAAAATTATTATTGATAACATAATTTATTGCACTGATAGATTATATACCTCAAAGTCAGTATTTTCAGATGATCCAAAAGAGGAATAAGATTTGTTTGAAAAAGTGCTTTCAGAAACAGGATGAATGTTAGCATCTCCAACACAACATAAAAGCAAAAGAACCATGGAGACAGTTCCTTGAGATCATAAGGCATGATTGCATTCCAGGGGCCTGAATACAAAGTACCCAGCTCTCTCTCCATCATCTGCACTGGCACACGAGGTCTACCAAAGCTGAGAGCAAGCATCTAATTCAGTCTGAACTCTCTGGCACTTAAGCACAAAAATGGCATAGAACTGTTACTTGGAGACCTGAATGCAGCCCTAACACAAACACACAGTGAAACCAAAATAACACACCAGTGGAAACTGTGGCTGATCAGAATCTCTGCAGAGGAAGCCAGCAAGTGAGGAAGAGCAAAGAAAGCGGGCACTGGCAAGAAGGAGTCACAGGCTGGAGAGCAAATTTCCAAGGCACAGCATGGAGATGTTTGCACAGCTCACAGAGACTCAGCTACTGCTGGGGGCCACCTGAGAGTCACCCCCACCCAGAACCTGCCAGTGAGAGGATGCAAAATGATCCTTGCTTGGAGGTGATCCTTGGTGTGAGGAAAACTGAGCTTTAAACTGCCATAGTTAAAATTAAATCTAATGTGGAATAGATGATGGCTAGAGCCTGAAATGCTTTGGACTTTATATCTGAGCATCTTATAACTAAATTTATGAGTGTGTGAGCTTAGAGGGCTTTTAAAAAAATGTAGATATGCAACTGTACAAACTTCATGCTATAACTGTGCATCTGGCACATTCTATGGCATTTAAAGCTCGTTAAATTCTGAATTTTGTGTCATCTACCCTTGGCTCAAAATAGTTTTTTGTGAGCCTTTTCTCTCTAACTTCCTTAACAGAAACTGTTTCTTTCAACCTCTTAGCTCCCTTTATTTTCTTTATCACATCAGGTCCACAGCAACACCATAGACTCAGATTACAGCTCTGAAACTATTCTTACACGATTCATCTCCCTTTATGTTTATTCAGAGGACAGCAAAAAGAACTGACCAGTTTACAGAAGCTATGAACAAATAATAATTAAAATCATCTTAGAACATCTTTTTTTTTTAAATATATTTTTCCCAATGAAATTAAAAATAAACTTTTAAGCTAAGGGTTCTACTCAGTTTTCTAATACATATAAAATTCTAATTGTAACAGTAATGTTTTCTGTACAAAAATCTAGAAACTGCAGGAAGGACATCAACCCATTGTAGTGAGTTCAGAGGACACTACCAATATGATTAAAGGGATGGGGCATCCCTCCTACAAGGAAAGGCTGAGAGAATTAGGATTTTTCAGCCTGGAAAAGAGAAGGTTTGGAGGGACCTAATTGCAGCCTTCCAGTACGTGAAGGAGCCTACAGGAAAGACAGAGAGGGACTTTTTACAAGGGCATGTATTGACAGGACAAGGTGAAATGACTTCCCACTGACAGAGAGGAGGTTTGGATTAGGTGTTAGGTAGAAACTTCCCTGTGAGAGTGGGGAGGCCCTGGCACAGGTTCCCAGAGAAGCTGTGGCTGCCCCATCCCTGGACGTGTCCAAGGCCAAGTTGGACAGGGCTTGGAGCAACCTGGTCTGGTGGAAGGTGTCCCTGCCCGCGGCAGGGGGTCTGGAACAGATGATCTTTGAGGTCCCTTCCAACAAAAGATAAAATTCTAGGGTTTTGGGGTTTTTATGCAACTGCTCTTTAGGACACTAAAAAATGAACATAACAAAATTTGGTATATCTCAAGTTTCTGTGACTTGAAATGTTTCTTTTTATAAATCAAGAGATACATCACAATAGGAATATTACATTGTCAAAGAAATTTTCTTTTAATTTAAAGCATGGTCAAAATTCAGACATTTTTAGCAAAATCAAGAAATATCACATCACTGCTGTCTGCTTTCAATCGCTGTTTGAAGTTATTGGGAGGAAAAAAAGAGAGTGTCTTATTACGGGTTGGCAGTACAGATTTTATGACAAATTTCTTCCCTGCTGTAAAGACTTTATGACTGAAAAGGTACAATGCTTTATAAAACGAAGCATCTTTTTCCATGATAATAACTGTTAAGTTTTTCCTCAGTGCTCATATGCCTCCAGCTTATTTTGTAATGATATAACACCTGCAATGGATTAAATTTGCACAGTAACTGTAGCAGATAGCGAAAGAAATGTCAGTTCTCATTAACCAGCATATAAATCTGCCTTTTTTGGTAAGCAGTATAAAAGAAAGACCACTGAACCGCTAGAAATTCAAAGCATATGTTGTTCATGCAAAAAGGACACTCAGCAATATAAGTCTTTTCCATGCTGTTCTCATTCAGGACTGGAAGAATGCTTTTTGGAAAGGAGAGGAAATACACAGAAATGTATTACCATCAAGCTCTAGTAGATTTTTATAATTGCTTGCTGACACAGCTGAATAGCCATAAAGTATCATAGAGTAAATGAGTTGATAATGTAAAGCAGTAATCAGGATTTTGTGCATGCTTATGCTATTTACATATTTTAATGCTTCGATATTAACACGTCAACTTTAATAGTATGTAAATTAATTCCCATGTGTGAGATTTATTCTTCTCAGCAGTAGACATGTATTCATTGACAGCAACTGTAAATTTCCTTTCTTATTTTATTTTTTGGAAAGACTTTCCAGGATCTTCTACAAAATGTTTTCCCTGCAATGCCCTGTCCAGATTCATTAGCTCTAATGGATAGAACACTAGCCACCAGCTCCACATATCACAGTGCTATAAAAACACATACACACAATCTCTTTATTCCTGGAAGTTTTACAGAAATGTAAATAAAAAGAGATTATTCAACTCCATGATATCTCTGCCTGTTTCTAGGTAGTGCTCATGCTCACTGACAATCTGATGTAAGATACTTAAGCTGAGAAGTGTGAAAACACACATCAAAACAGTGATGCCTCAAAAGACCACGGCACACTCCTAAGGTATTTTAGAAGCTTCAAGAATAAACATAAAAATGCCTTTCAATTTTTTTTCCACATTTCATTGTGTTCCTGATCAATCTTATTTTTCTGTTGACTACACAGCTGGGAAGTTTCAGTCTTCAGATGAACACTTAATTAAACACAGACAGTTGGAAAACAAAGGTATGGTGTGATTAAGTACAGCCTACCACCAGTTATTGCTTTACAGTGCACTGCAATTTTGTTCTGGGTGTACTGCAGAACCTGCATAATACAGCCAGAGTTGCCTGGCAACAAACAGGAACTATATCAGAAAGGAGCAAAGGTGTGAATGAATAAACAGAAGTGACAGGGACATGTGAAAATGCTCTGTAAAACCATGTTCAGTGCTAGAATGTCTAACCAGGCTTTCACAACACTTCAAGAGGAACATTGAAACAAATCCTCCTCACCATTAAGGCAAGATTAATGCATGTACCTTTAAACTGAATCTGACTAAACAAGCAGAATATAAAATAGGGAGAAAAGGCAAATTAATGAATATATTCTCATTGGTTTGGATACTGAGTACATCTACAGATTACATACCCAACACTAACCTGATTAGATGCGGTAGAATTGATCAAAACTCCTGTCTCAGTTCTAGGTGCTCATCAGGCATCCATCTTGGTCCTAAACTCCTGGAAACCCAAGCACACACACACTGAATTTGAAGGATCATTGTTCATTATTTGCACTTCTTTCCATTCAGAAACACCTATGCTGACACACCAAACTGTTCTTCTACTTTGCAATTTATTTGTTTGCAAGATTCTTTGGTTATAAGCAGCAGCCACTTTAACATATAAGGTCCAAGATGCACAAGTGCACTTCACACTAAAAATTTAGTACTATTTAGAAGTGTTTTAGCTATTTTACTGCACCACCACATTTTATTGTAAAAGTAGCCCCATTTTAATATGAACACATAATTGGATGAGAATAAATAGTTAGATATGAGAAAAGCCTGAAGATCCAAACAATGTTGATACGTCTAAAGAGTATTCTGAAAAGAAACACATTACTTGATGCAAAATGGCAAAATTACAGTTTGATGTATTGAATATACACAGCCAAGCCCTTCAGCTGGCATATATCAGAGAAACTCCCATCATCCAAGAGAGCCAAGCTGCTTTATCACAACTAAGGGTCTTACTGTTTTTCACAAAACGATGCTGAAATACCCAACTCAATCTAAGTCGACCTTTCTCTTCTCTATAGGTAAGACAATGTGATCAAGCAGAGATTGATTAGTCAGAATTACATTGACGTAATGTTGGGGCAGAAAGTTGCATGAGGTCATCTTCCTGAACAGATGGTCTAGAGATATTGGTTTTAACTAGCACATGGTTGAGTAAATAATGTTTAAGTTTTCTTTGAGAGCCTGGGGAGTGAACCAGATAGAGTTGAGTGAAATACCTGTGCCTCCTGCCCACATCATCTGCTGCTCCCAGGGTTTTCATTTCCTGCACTGTTTGTGCTTTATCACACGGCTCACTGGTCAGGCAGCCTGTGCCCTTGGTTCAAAAAGCTTTTATTGGAACATTGAGAGAAATGTGCACTTAGTTCCAATTTGTCATTTCTTTATATATATAGTTTGTTCCTTACAGGCAAAATCAGACAATAGACATAAGTGTGTGGCTGAATCGCTTTTTTTCAGTCAGTATAACAATTGTCATATGTAGAAATAAATCACCAAAACACAATTAAAATCTACATGATCAGTTGCATGAACAATGTGGTTTCTATTGAGACTAAATGCCCATATGCACCACACATAGATTTGTTAATTCTCATGATTGTCCAACCTAGACATGTTTAACCACATTTGTTTGCAATCTCAAAAGGACTATCCTGGTCCTTTTATAATATGGTATTTGTTTGTTTGTTATGTCTTTGTTTACAATAAATTAAGAGTGATAAAGCTCAGAAGATTTCTCTGAGAATTTTTAATTCTTTGAACAGGAACACCTTTTTACAGGAGCAGCATCAATATTACTGACTTTTTCAATAACATCAGACTAAGGTGTGTTCTATCACACTTGCTTTTCAATAGAACAACTCTGGGAATGTCATTGTTATAATATTCAAATGATCATTTGATAATGAAAGATGGTACATCAAAGATAAAAATACAGCACAAGATTCAAAATCAGGGTAATGATTTCCAGCCAAGTAAATGAATACATACATTTAAGATAAGCTTCTCTAAAAATTATTTTGTATTTTGTTGCATTACATTATATTTTATTGTCCTAAAATGACCTTCAAATACTACTGATTCATGACTACAAATTCTGGATAAACATCAAAGTAAAGTAGAGATGTATAATCAAAAATGCTACAGAAAAATTACACAAATAATAAAACACATTTGTGCAAGAAATTATGTGATATGGAAACAATATTTGAAATAAGCTGCCTGCTTTACCTGTGTGAAAGGAGCACTCAGATGTGCAGGTCAACTGATTATTCATTTAACTCTTATTGAGCATTTCCTGCTCCCTTCAGCTTCTCTCTCCAAAAACTGTTGACTGCTGGCAGAACTTCCACATTTCTATTTTTAAAAATGTGGACATATTTTTCATACTTCACCTATCACTAATGTCTTACTGGTGTTTCTAACAAAGGCTAAAAAAAAAAAAACCCATGAAAGAAACAAAAAAGTGAAACTGACATTCTGATTTGTCTCATTTAAACCAACCTTTGAGCTAAAAAAGAGAGCACCCTCCTAACCCAGGAACAGAAAAACACCCTGGCAGTAAGGCCTGTACAAGTTAAATTACAAAAGGGTCTATCCCAAAGAATTCAAACCCCATTCTCCAACTAGCCTTTTCTAAAGCAGAAAAAGGTGAAAAATGGGAGGAGAAAGGGATACAGATGATGTTTTATGTATCAATTAGAGAGAGAAGATTCACCTGGGAAAAAAAAAAAGAAAAAACACTTTTAAATTTCATCCCAACTTCCACAAAACAACTCAGGATACCATGATCTGGGCTGGCTGAAATTTTTCACAGAAACATCCAGTTTCCTCCAATTTTGTCCAGAGGTTTCAACAGAAGTATGAACCTTTTTTGCAAGGGTGTCTATGGAAAAGCTGCAATCAGAAACTCACTTTAATAAACCCACTTATACCACACATAAAGCTATGCAGTTTGCAGTAACCCAGTTTCACTTGGGGCACCAGAAGCTGTAAGGTCATTACTAATATTATTGCAGACAAGTGTTTTTCTGATGTTTTATGACTGTAATGTCATTCCTATTTGACTTCACTGACACTACTCATGGCAGAATTGCTTATGACATAATTATGGAAATACAAAGCTTATTATTGCATAATAGCCTTACAAATCTCATGCATGCATCATTATGCAAATTTGAATAGTGGAGCAAATGTTGTTGATGTCAATATGTCCATACAAGAATAAGCTAAACAAATGAAATATAGTCCAATTAGTAGCTTTGTGGGCAATCTTAAATAAAAGAAAATGCTCAAGGGAGGAAAGAATTCTTAAAAGTTATGGCAAAAATCTGACATAACTTCAGCAAAAGTAAAGATTTCTATTCAGTCTATCCCAAGACACTATAATTCAAGAAGTGATTGATGATCTACACACTAAATTCTAAGTTCTCTAAAGCTACATGTCACATAAATTAATTTGACTGAAATCTAGGAACCTGGCCCTAGCTAGTTTTGTAGTTACCCCAAAAATTAACAGAGAGAGAAACAGGGAGAAAGAGAATAAGAGAAAGACCTCCAGAGTAAAGTATGCTCACTGGAAACTTTTATATTAAGGTGATGTTAATTACCTTCTAAAAGTACTTACTTCCCTCCAATAACTACAGACAGAACTTGCAGCCCAGATAAATAATGAACTTCTAAAACATTCTGTGACCTAAATCCCAGCACAAGTGCTGTATACACACAATGGAGCAACCCAGATATCCTACCCTAATCCCAAAGGCCAGGGCATCTCCTTGCCCTGACACAGCAAATCTGTGCCATGTCCTCCATATATACTTATTTAGTAGAGAAATCTCTTGTAGATTTTGGTGGAATACTTTAACTCAAGGAGCAACAGAGGACTGGTAGTTAAAACCTCTCTGGAAGGAAGTTGAACTTTGAAATTTAGGAGGACTTCAATCCATCCAACTCCTACCAGTTTGATGCCAATGCCAGCAAGAGATGCCCAGGCCCTGGAAAGGGATCACAGATCAGCAGGAAAGCATGTGAAGAACATCCCAAAGGAATCGCAGCAGGTCCAGCCAGTAGGTCAAGGGTCCAGCTGAAATGCCTATGCCAATGTACATAGCAGAGGGAATAAACAGGAGGAGCTAGAGACAGACACATACCTGCAGGGCAAGGATCTTACCGGCATCACAGAGCCAACCACACCCAGCCGTGCAGTGCAGGTGACACTGGAGGGAAGGGAAGCCTTCCAGGGGACCCTGAGAGGCTTGAGGGTGGGCCTGGGAGAACCTCATGCAATTCAACAAGGCCAGGGTCCTGCACCTGGGATCAGGCAACCTCAAGCCACAGGTACAGGCAGGGCAGAGAAAGGATTGAGAACAACCCTGAGGAGGAGGTTTCAGAGGTGTTGGTGTACAAAAATCTCAGGAGGACCTGGCAAAGTGTGCTTGCAGCCCAGAAAGCCAACTTCATACTGAACTGCATCAAAAGAAGCCTGACCAGCAAGAGAAGGCTCCATGGAGACAGTATAGCAGCCTACCAGTACCCCAAGGGGCTCCAAGAGAACTGGAGAGGGACTTTTTAAAGGACATGCAACGACAGAACAAAGGGAATGGATTCAAACTGGAAGAGGATGGGTTTAAGTTAGGTATAAGGAAAAAATTCCTCACTGTGAGGTTGCTGAGGCCCTGCACAGGTTGCCCAGAGAAGCTGTGGCTACCCCATCCCTGGGAGTATTCAAGACGAGGTTGGATGGGACATTGAGCAGCCTGATCTAGTGGAAGGTGTCCCTGCCCACGGCAGAGGGGTTGGAACGTGTTTTGATGCCACAATAGAAGGCCCAAGAGATGCTTTGCCTTGTGACCATTGAGTACTTAGACAGCAGTGAAATGAGACACCACTGAAGTGGTTTTGGTTATTGTTATCTCTTATGCAAAAACCAGTACACTTGTGGCATCCCAGCAAAAATTGAACTGTTACGATTTTAACTGGATCTGTTATTTTTCCTCTGTTTGATAAGTAATAGAGGGTTCTCAGGGGCTCTAATTTTCCTCTGTACATCACCATGATTAATGTAACAGCCAAAATCTCTGTGTAGATAAACAGGCATTTGCTAAACTAACCCAGATGAAAGTTAGATTTGCATTTTCACATCCTCCTATCCCCTGATGCATAACTTCAACCCGTGGACAGGTGCTTGGGATGCCATGTTCTGCCATGCAGGACCCAGGAAACATGTTTCCTGCTCAGACATGGTTTCTTTCCTCGGGACCACGTGTTCAGGTGGCACTCTGCCTGCTCATCAGTTCGTCAGACTCCTCAGACTGTTTCATTTGCAGGAGGTGGCAAACAGGTACAAGTGTGGAAGGTCAGAGTGATCACCCCTAAAGAAACACACTCTACCGTCCTGGGACCAGCCTGTGGAATTGTGCTTTCATATTCCATGCTTTGTGCAACATTACATTTAGCTTTGTTCACTGACAATTAACTAAGAAATTAAAAAGGCAGAGGGAAAGGAGATACAAAAATACCTCTGTATTTTACAATGGCAGGTTGTAACTCTTCTGGTACTTGGCAAACCACAGACACCAGAGAAAAGGTAAAGATGATTCAAGCATGTACAAATGCCTGAAGGTACTATTCATGTAGGTAAGTGCAGGGATTAAAATGGCACTGAGGAAAACATCACCATGAAAAATGAGGCAATGGGGAGTGTAGCATCTCTACATTTTCACATTTTTATCATAAAGCACTAATATGTATTTTAAAATGCAGAAAAATCCCTTACTACTACCAATCTTTCATATAAGGAATAACAATCTAGTAGTCTAATCTAATATAGATTGTTGTATCAGAAAAATCTGAAAATATAATGTTCAGGTGAAAAATATAAACAGAGAAGATGAAAAATCTAAGGCTCTATGATATTTTTATCACATTTAATACAGCTACTTTTTTATAAGAACACATAGAAGTATTTCAAATTTGCACTTTTCTAATAACTTTTTCCTCAAAAAGACCTTGACAGTGAATGTGAAATGTAAGATAATTAAATCAAATCTCATAGGAGGCCAGCAGATTAAATAAATGGCAGCAACAATACCACTAAAAGTTAAAAGCAAAATGAACATGCGAAATAAAATTTTACATTTATCAATCCAATTATGAAACGCAGTGTAGAATATTCAATTGGCAGCTCTGGAATCAAACTGGAATTCTGCTATTAAACTTGGATGTCAGTTTTGGAACTTGCCAGTAGAAGCCTAGTTGACCATACACATCTCTTGTGTTGGTTATTCTACTACTACTTGGGCACTGAAGTTATTCTCAGCATAAACTAGACAGGACCCAAATGACTTTTTGGAATATAGTTCAGCTATTTATGACCTTCCATAAGTGGGTTATACAATGGCTCCCTATATCAGATAGTTACCTCAGTCTTTTAGCTGTTATGTACACAAGGCAAAAATCAAAGCACAAATTATTGCTGGTATTTCCAAGGCTACAATTACTCTGTTGAAATTTTTTTCACTATTCTTTTGCTGACCATACTCAGAATAGGCCACTGATATCCACATCCTTTGCTCCCCTGGAAATGAAAAAAAGGCCAATATTTCACTCAGTCCCTGCTCTCTACCCATTGACATGACACACTGCAGAACTTCCATAACACAGCGGTTTCAGTTCTGGTGCTGCCACTGACCTGTCCAACTCTTATAATGACTGAGGCTGAGAAGTGTAATCTACTCTCTGCCACAATTTAACTGTGATCTTTCTTTTCAACGACTGCTGCCTTTCCTCAGCAGACAGGGTAGCATTTAAACAAGAATATGTCATCATAATATTTTTCATGAATGTAAATGCTTTCTTTCAGTCCCCAGTGACATGTTTCTAGCTTAATAGCCATTTGGTGAAGCAGCAGTTGTATTGGTTAGACCACCATGCAGCTCACCTCATTCCTTTTTCTATCTTTCTGTTAGCTTGTAGCTCAAGTGATATCAATTTAAATTAGTGGTTTTCCTGTGTGTCCTAAAACCATCTTATTCATTGGGGGAAAAAACCCCAACCCTCTAAGCCCATCTGAAGCCATCTGTAATTGGAAAATAAATTCTACTGAGGACCCAAAAATCATTACTTTTCTTTCTCTTGGCTAGTTGGCATGATTGATGCATTAAACTCCTTACCTAAAAACCAGGTTTATCTTGTCCAAAATTGCTTTAACCCTAAAAAACTGCACCAGACTATGCTTTCCACAACCAGTTTTTTCTGTTAATACCAACAACAGGAGCAATGCCAATGCTAAAAGCCAGTAAGGGCTTAATCAGTATGTTTCCTACCACTCTTGCAAAGCAATTTAGATGATTCAGACAAGACTAGAATTTCACCATTGCTGAAGCCAGTGGTATTGCATTGGCTGCACAAATTTTGCAAGAAATTTTGGCAGAGAGTTTGCTTTAAACACCCTCTAGAAGGTAACAAGGTTATTGAGTGTTTATTTCTTGATATTTTTTCAATTTCTTACAGTTATAGGAGATTACACTACACACCTTTATAATACACATCTAGTCCAATTCTTTGTCTGAAATTCTTCAGTAGTGGTTTTCATTGGCCAAAAATACTTTTAAATGACCCAGACATATTTTATTTCTAGGAGAAACAGCTCTCAAATGTCAGGTGAGATTTTCTCTATACAGGGTAACTTCATTCTAAATGAAGTTAACTGTAGAAAATCAGCAATGGCTTCCTCTTTGGCCCTTTCATCTTGTACACTAATATTTAGGTGTGACCTGGAAGGGACATGATGTCCCTGTTTTTCTACCCATGGCTCCTTCTACTACTATTTGAAAAATGGGAATGGGGGAAATATATCCAGCAATAACAAAGAACAATAGAAGAAATTTCCACCTAAAGTCTCCTTTTCTTACTGGCATTATATTTTCTCCTTCAAGGAGTGAACTAAATACTACAGTTTTCAAGTCAGCCTGTGTACAGTTGTTTACAGCATAATGGTGTAATATGCAGTGTCAGCTCTGCAGCTCAGCACTGACCTTTTTCCACTGCAGTCAGGACACAAAGGTGAAGACTATATTTAATATTTTTCCTATTAATAAGCATTAAAGATTCTCAGATGCTGGTCTTTTTCTAGAAAGGATAAGAGCAGAAGGATACCCTTCTTGCATTCTGAGGTTTAGGCTTCACTTCAGAGATTATCTAGACTGACGTAAGACTGGTTGGCAAAAAAGAAGAATGCACTTGCAAATGTAGCTGAAATCACTTCACTCTACCTTTGCTAGGAATGGTTGATATCATGTAAATATTTTCTTGATAAAGCCTGGTATGAAGGGAATTTTTTCAGTCTATTCAAATAATTTTACAGGGTCTAAATCTTTTCCCGCTAAAAGTGTTTACCAGCTAGGCCTCTCCCTCACAAGTGGAATATATAATGAAACATGATATAATTAAGAGAAGGAAGAAAGCTTCCACCATCAGAGGTAAAAAAGCCCAGTCAGAACAGGTTCCATTTTTACTGCTGTGACTATAATGAGACAGAACTAAGCATCATTACCCCCACAGAAGTACAACATCCAGACCATTGGCACAATCCTTAACCCCTTCCCTCCTTATGGCTGTTAGGAACATTTGAAACACCCAAAACACCTGAGATTTGCTGGCCCCATTCTTCTGCATTCCATGAAAATCAACACATTTTCAAGTGAGTTAGAAGTATCAAGCACTGCCATTACTCAAAGATTACACGGTAAGATAACTGAACTAATAATGTGAAGATATAGTTAAAATGTTACCTGCTTCCATTTACATAACAACATATCCAAGATATGAAAATAAATTGAAAATATAAAGCAAAAGTGATTTTAATGCAATATCCTGCAAAAGCCTCTTGGACTCAGTGTCTGTTTTTCATCCAGAAAGAAAATACGGCAATCAGGTCTTAGGGAGGATATGTTCTTACATTTTTCCTTTTAATAGAATGTAAATTTTTATGGCAAATGTAACTAGCAGTTAAATACTAACTCTTTATGGGATTTTGTAACATTGTAAATATTCAGGTAATCATTTGTTAGCAGCAGGCTAATTAATATATGAGTAAAAACCATTTAAAAAGGAACTACTGAGGTAAATATCATGATTTCTGTTCCATAAACCAGTAACTACTCTCAAACTCCTGCTACCATCAGTGTTAATTGAGCATGCTTAGTGCTTTATAGCAACATCTCCAACAGCACTGGTTGGTAGCAAAGATTCTCCTTGCTTGAGGAAGCTTTTACCAAGTCCTTTCCTTAAGGATGTAAGGGATGCAAAGACTCAATGCTGGTCTGTCTGGGGCCCGACTTCTCAGGAGCAGACACATTAAAACTATTTCACTGCTGTTGCAAGTAGTTAGTCATTCATTAATAACCCATCAGGACGTTAGTATTTATTATTATTATTATAGACTTCCTTACTGTATAAGTAAAAATTACATTAGGTATTCCTATAATTGCACTTTTATTTTCCAATCCAGCATTTTTCCATATGCATCCTGGTGGGACTATCCTCTTTGCTACAGTGTTCATCTTGTATTTGTCTCTATTTCATGTAAGTCTTAACTGTTCTTGGTTAGGCAGTTAAATGAGGAGAGGGTACTTGTTTTAATATAGGCTAAATTAAATGTGGTGACTTTGCCTTTCACAGCAAGCAGCCATAAACCTCAACTATGATATCCTTTAGTTGAAAATCTATCTCATGTCAGTGGAAAAACCCCACAGATTTCAAGAGAGGTAGGACATCACTCAGGGAGCTGTATCTTATATCACAAGTAGTTCTATGAATTTCTATAGTTATTTTTATTTGACTCACCTCCATGTGATTTAACTCCACCAGGGTGACATATAATGAAACAAAGTGGGGAGTGATATTTCTTTATCTTTCATAGCAAAATGACGTTTTTGAAGTAATATACCATGCCCTTAAAAGGTCTATTCTTAATTCTAGGTACATAAGTCAGGTACGTCTTAAAACTAGTTTTATTGCTAAAACTATTTTACCAAAAATAGGTTGTTATGAAAACTTAACATTTGTCCATGCAAGAAACAATGAACTGAACACTTGCAATATGTATTTAAAATGTTGACATTATTTTAAAATGTTTCTTTAATAAGCTTCTGTTTTCTTTATTAATTGTTGATCATGGATGGCTATTTTCTATTAAGAACATTAATACACTTCTTTTAAATCTTGCATAGCATTTAGGATAAAAGACAGGAAAGAATGATCCTTCACAAATTAATAAAATCATATTTTTATTTCACCTTTGTTCCTGTAGACAAAAAGAAATATTTGTGCATATTGTCACAAATAATTGAAATAATGAGGCAAAGTGAAGGAGGGAATATCTACAGCTCTGATAAGTAGGGACACCTCTCTGACCTGTGCAAAATCCTGACATTCTCACTGAGACTCCCGTCAGGTTATAAAGCGAAAAATCTTTTTGTGAGAGAAAGGAAAATAAAGTCTTATCTGGAATATTATCTATAATGCTGATCATGACCTTTGTTTAAAAAGTTGAACTCCAGATGGAAGTGTGTCAGAAAGGGTGTTAGACTGAGAAGGTGAATGGAGAGCTTGAAAAAGGATAACAAAAGAACTCGTCTCACTCCAGCAAAATGAAGGCTGGGCGGAATTTGATGGTTCTCTCTACCTATGAAGGGAGAAAAGCATCAATGAGAGAAGAGCACTAAGCTGATGAACAGTGGTGCCAAAAGACCAAATGCAAGCAAACAGGTTACGGATAAATTCGAGCCAAAAATTAGAAAAGGCCTTTTCAATAATCAAAGCAGTGAGGAAGCCACTTGCAATAAGGCCTTATTCATGTTTTCTGCCCTATTCATCACACACAACTGGGAATTAGTCTGTTAGTTGGATAAAGCCCCACAAAAATTATACAAGCTAAATCCAAGTGCTCACCTTCAACAAAACCTTATATAGACTAACTCCTTCTACTTCTTCCTGCAAATGAAGTCGCAAAACTCTCAGGTAATTCTAGGCTTTCACTAGATCAAACTTTTCATTCCTAGCCCACCTCAGAGCTCCTATTCCTCCTTGTCCTCTTTCCTGGGAAGCAGACATTTCCACCCCACTGATAGCAGCTTTGCTGCCATGTGCAACAGGTACAATAATCTCACCTGTCTCCCTCCAGAAGCAAACAGATGCCTTTCCAACACACCTCCTAGCACTCCCAATTCAGTAATCCTGCAGAAAGACAGCAAATGTACCTCTTCATAAAGTCAAGTAAGAGCAAGTAGAGTTCATTTGCACAGCACAGCACTCCACACTAGCACAGCACCTTGTCAGCTGAGAACCACAGCCTGACAGACCTGTCTTCACTCAAAAACATTTACCATCATATCCCTGCTGGAGGATCTTTCCAGTTTAATTACAATTTCAACCTGAAAAATTCTATCTGAAAGAAGATGATAAAGCAGGGAGTTCTTTTTGAATTGAAGGGATTTGATCAATGTAAACAACAAGTCTTTCACAGACTCTCATTTATTAAAAACTGCCTCTCATTTATCCTAACATTTCTTTCTGTGTAAGATTGGATTATAACTTTCTTTGGCCTTTGTTGATGGCCATTACTGTTGCTGGTTTATAATGCAAATCTGCAGATATAGGTCTCTGTAAACCCATCAAAGGAAAATAAGTCAAAAGATCATGTGCATATAATTAGCAGTCCTGGGATAATATTAAGAATAAATATAGAGAGTATTTACCAGCAAAAACTCAGTAACACTGGAATCTGTTTGTCTATCAGAAAGTTTCCGAAAAGATGCTATGGAACTTCCATCACTGCAAATTTGAAACTGAAGTTTGCTTGCTGCAGTGAACATTACTATTTTGGAAGGACATAGCAAACTCACCACAATACATCTTTGCTCATAATAAACCTAAGGCTAGTTGTCCTTCTGCAAAAAACCACTGAATTAGAACCAAAAACACCATTCCACACAAGGATGAACTCAGAATCTTTTGAAAAGAGACACCTATGTAGGAGAAAGAGTAGGAGACACCATCCTCTTACACAGAATGTATCAGTGTTTGCAAGGCCTTTCCTGAGATAGGGGGGGGCCTTATTTAAGTGAATTGAATATATTTCCAGTATTTCAGATGAGTGTCCTAACTACCCCCGCTCTCTCCTAATCCTTTAACAAACAGTGAAAATGAAGTGTTGAAATTTATTTCAGTGAAATACTGATAGACTTGTAGCCCAATGTTTTTCCTGTTTAACATCAAAGTTTGCAGTTTCCCTCTGTACAGACATTTTCTTTACAGTGTTATATCAGGACAGTGTAGATTATTAAACACTGACTACCTTCATCTCTCACCTCCTGCTACTAAAAAAAGACTTGCATCTTAAATGTTAATTATGCATTTGCAGGCAGTCTAAATGACTCAGGGGACTGAAATCTGACTCAAGCTTTTCATCAGCAGGTCATCAGTTCAAACCTGACTCAGATCAGCAGTGGCTGGAAGCTTCTGAAATTCAACAGCTGTTTAGATGACCTATATGAAAGAATACAATATTATATTATATTCAGCTTTGGGTGGAAAGGAATTCACATCTTAAAAGTCATGTTCAGAACCAACATTAATTGGGACCCATGCTTTTAGAACCTGAGAGGACAGCGGGTCTGGAAAGTGAGCTGTCCTGTCTCTGCATTCTGCTCCATACTAAGAATGAAAAACCTTGAAGATAGAAGAGGAGAAGCCACAAAAGTTAAAAAAAATAAATCACCTTCTGTCTTTTGTTCCTTCTCCTGGTTCAACAGAGCGAGAGTCCTCAGTCGACTGCTTATGAATAAGTTTAGTTTCAAATTGGAAGTGAGCATAGTAACAGGCCCCAAAATAGTTACTCCATGTTTGATAACTGCCTTTTTGTGTGTAGAGCACAGACACCGAGAGATCACCCTTAGGAGACTTCAGAAAAAATACAAAACCAGAGATAAACCAAACTCAATACATTGAAATCAGGTGATATCAACCCTTCAGTTTTTCCTATTCATAGGATTTCCAGAAATTAGATTATAAATCTATATATTCATTTTAACTGCCCCAGTATAACCTACAGAGAGTTGTCAGAATGCAAAAGTATTAGAAACCTTTTCTTGGGCTTATGTCAAAATTTCAACAGTTCTAGGGTTAAAAAAATTACAATCCAGACTTTTTTTTTACTAGCCCTGATAAAAGTAAATAGCATTCTTTTGTATTTGAAATTGTGCCCTTGAGCAGTGTGAAGAGCCAAAGTACAAGTCTTATGGATTTCCTTCACTCCCTGGGGGTAGGGAATCTTTCCATTGGTCTACAAATGGAAGAGCTCACACCCCCACGAACTGCAGAGGCAGGCAAGGAGAGAAGATCACTGGTAAGGCAGAAAAGCATTTTGCTCTGCTTTATCAATTCTCAGCTTGACTGAGACTCCTCTAACTTGTGCCAAGAGCAGAACAACCATAGATTCAGAATAAAGTCAATAATTTCTTCAAGAAAAGTTGTCATTCCTGGTTTGTGTAGATCTTGTAACAAGAACTTAACTCAGAAACTCAGGATCTGCATTTATGACTCTGCCTCTGCAAATCACTGTTTTCTGGATAGTTTAATGCTCAATATTCAGTCCTGGTTTTGCGAGACAGCAGTCATGAGCCTATACACTATTTCTGGGAAGAAGGAAACAGCCCATCTGATGTGTGTATGCATCCCTGGGGCTAATATAAATACAGAATTTCTATGCAGAATCCCATATTCAGAATTACAGCAGCCATGTACATGCAAAATATGCATTGTCTGCAGCCTCTTTCTGTAACCTGGCGTGTTGGACTGTCAAGTTTTTTGAAATAATTCTTATAGTATTTAGACAAAAACACAGTCCAAACAAGCATATTTTTTTGCTTTGAAGCTGTCATTAGGTTTTATATTTTCAGAATATCATAGGTGCATATAGCCTGCTGTAAGAATTAACTGTCAACAAAATTACTTCTAATTCTACATTGGATGAGACGTATTCTTAATTCTTCTGCTGCAAATTATTAACAATATTTAAGTAGCTAATAAAACCACTTTTGCTGAAAACATACTGAAAGTTGTATTGTCCACATCAGTCCTTAATCTGAGGTGGACAAAATATTTAATGACCCACAAAATTTTTAATGAAAAAATCTCCTAGTAATTACTGATTGAACACAATTCACCACATTTTCTCATGCTTCTGCCTTGTGCATGGACAAGCTGAATGCTGGAAGACATCCCTAAGGAGTTCCTGTAGCTCTGATATGAAACCACAGCTTCATGTGAATAATTTTGCACTGTCACCCAGTCTCTGAGCACAAGAACTACCTTTGTTTCTGTAAACCAGTGCATCTGTAAGTACTGGAACCTGGTGCCCAACTACAATTCTTGAAGAGCAGATTTTTCAGAATCTGGTAGGAAAATATAGGAAATTAGGTCCTGGAGCTCAGCTACCTTCATTGGGGAGGCAATTACCTTGTAGAAAGTGAAAGCAAAAAACACAGCAAACCAAACTGCATCACCCTTTGTCATCAGAAGTAAATCACTAAAGATAGGGACAGTTAATCATTAGAGGTTTGTTCTGTTTAATTTTCTTCTTTTCCAAGAGGCTGCCACGTGAGATTACATATTTTTAAATACACACAGATCTTGCCCTCATATACTGTCCAGCCAGAGAGACAGCTGGGGAGAAGAGGATGATAAACTATCTTTAACTTACAGAAAGAAAAAAAACCAAAACATTTCCATACTAAATAAAGATCACATTGTCTTACTGTTTGGGCACTTCACTACTTTGACTTGTTTCCAGTTACAAAACCCTCTGACCAGAGAAAATTGGAAAATTATGTAGCTCTAGATGTGCAGCCAACTGGAATTGGCAGAATGGGGGACACAGCTCATTCTACTATACAGTAGGGAGGATGCCAATGCAAGAGCACCTTCTGAACACCAGGAAATCCTACTTGAGAAGCTTTTCAGTCACACACACACACTTCACAAAAGATGGATTTTATACCCAGCTATGTCATACCTGTCTCCAGAGCAGGCCCAGGCAGTCATAACTCTGCCTGCGTAAAGTGTTACGGCTCTGGTCTTTTGGCCCATTGCAGATTCAGAAAAAGAGGGTTACTTTTTCTGTTAGAAGTTGAAAAGGTTTTTCTTAGTTAAATTCAGTTTTAGTGCAGACATTGACATATCACGCAAAATATGATGGCAAAAACAGATTATAAAAATGTTTACTAAATATGTAATTAATTTCAGGGTTGGAAGTTTTGTTGTTGTTGTTCTTCAATCTAGCAAACATCAGCTGGCAAAAGAATTGCATGCCTTAGAGCTTCTTCAGAGAAAAGCTGTTCAAGGTTTGATATTTTTAAACTCTGCAAGCCTCTCAGCTATTAGCAACAAAAATAACAGGAGTCAAAAAGTATCTTTCTATTATTGTCAAAAGTTAAAAATGAAAGTATTTGGGTTGGTTAGTCAAAGGATTAACAGCCTACAAATTAACAAAAATTATCCCATGAGATATGGAACATAAATAGAATATAGCTGCTTCATGAAAACTAAATTTAATACAGAAAGCTTGCCTTAACACTTGTTCCAAGAGTCCCTGTTTGAGCTTGGCATTGAGATAGAAAGAGAAGCAGCACTACAGGGGAAAATAGAGGTTTCCATGCTATTTTAAACAGAATAGGACCTGATTCTTCTGTGTGCTTTTCAAATCAGTAGTATCAACACCATTTCACCCTTGACACAGGATTGGACCCTTTACCTGAACTTCTGTGTTTGGTTTCATAAAGTGCTCTCAGTTTTTTTCCCCACCTGCTTTCCACCCTGTATCTAAGCAATCTTGCATCTCAAATCAATAAACTTGCTTCTAACTTGAAAATCTTTTGCTACTTCAAGACTGTTTGTTCTTCACAAATCTGTAAGTCTTTATATGACACAAACACTAGTAATTTCTGACAAATTGTCAGAAATAAACTGTGTTCCCAATGTTTGATCCTTTCCAGCTTTGATCTCCCCAGTAGCTGCTTTTATGCTGACATTGTACCTGTGCAAAAGAATTAACAACAAAAATACTTAATACTATCTCATTGTTAGCAGACTTTAACATTGGAGAGGTTTCACTGCAGTGTTAGTATTACAGCTTCTGAGGTTTACTATCCATTACCATTCACTTATTTTTTTACAATCTCCTTTTCCCAATAAAAATTCATCTAGACACCAAAAAAAAAATCTTACTCAGCTGCACCAGAATCAAGTGCACTGAGATTGGTCAAATATCAGATGTAAGTCGTTGGGATTTTTTTACACTCCCTCTGCTTTCACTTCACCACAAGCTCTTTCATGTAGAAACTGGTTATCACTATACCCACAGCACATTTTACTGTCCCTCAGAATCATCCCTGTATTTTACATATGTTTGCATTTATTCAAATTGTAGAAGTGTGTGTAAATTACTGATGGAAAGGAAAGAAAATTGAGCCAGTGCACAGTGGAAGATCAGAAGCAACAGACACAAACTGAAACATAGGAAATTCCACTTAAAAAAAAGAAATCAAAATTTTTTAACTATAAATATCAACAAAATTTGAAACAAATTGTCCAGATTGGTTGGGGATTCTCCCTTATTGGATCTATTCAAAACTCAACTGGACACATCCCTGAAAACCTGCTTTGAGCAGGGGGGTTGAATCTCCCCCTTTCAACCTTAACTGCTCTACAATTCCATTGATTTGTGTTTCTATATTTCTATGAATAAGTTCATTATGCAGCAATTGCTGTGATTATAAGAACTTGACATAGATGTAAATAGTATAAAAACAGCCTTAGTGAACACAAAAAGAGTATTAGGAGAACTTACTTTACTTTATGACGTATTAATTGAGTTTAATATTTCTTTACAGTGCCACTTGGGAAAATTGCTCTACCTCACATAATATAGCTCTATTCTAAAACAGAAGTGCAAGAGAAGCATACATTCTATATTCAGATATGAGATTAGTTGCTCAGTCTCACAAATCAGTATTTCTATTTCCTAAACAGTGAAAATACAACTCTGGACATGAGTATAGTGAGAATTTG
Organism: Climacteris rufus; assembly: GCA_013398175.1. Lineage (NCBI taxonomy): Eukaryota > Metazoa > Chordata > Aves > Passeriformes > Climacteridae > Climacteris > Climacteris rufus. Next base: position 294,928 of record VZRZ01002954.1, read on the forward strand.
CTCCTTGCTTGTTTAAGTCAAACAGAAATATGTAGCACTTGCTAGATCCTTCCCCAGGATCATCTCAGTCACCTCCCCCAGGCTCCTGCACTTCCTAAAAGAAATCCCCATGCAGTGGCAGTCACTGCTCTTCACTCCCCCCTGCCTTAGCCAGCCAGCAGCCACCCAACACTAAAATATCTTGACTGGCTTTTGGAGCTATGTGGCTGTGTTCAGACTGTCTGGTGCTGGAGACTGTGCATTTTGTTTCCTTGCAAGATTGCTTTCTGACAACAATTCCATCTAAACCGCAGAGCATTCTTGCCTTCTCTCCCATCCCTTTTCTCCAGATTGACCTAAAATCCATAGCAGTGACAAGAAAAAGTTTTGCACAGAACACAGTGCTAATAGAGCAGGCTGATAAACTTTGATCATCCATTTAAATGGAGCTCCAAGGAACAAAGATGTGGCTACTTCTCAAGACAAAGCAATTTTTCAAGAGTGAATTCCAAGCAGGTGGTAACTAAGCAACAGCTCACCTGTACAGGGACTTTGATCACTTGACAAAGCAGATCAGAGCAATACAAGGGAAAGAGGACTAGAGATTACAAGAAAAAAGAGCCTTTTCTTGGCCTATCAGAGAGAAAGATGGAAAATAGACTGAGATGCAGTAAAAAGTAGCCTGATGATTTGGAGAAGAGAGCGGCTGAAGAAAGAAGCTCATGAACATTTTAGTAACCATACTTTATACTTTGAAGAGCATATTTTATTTCAATACCTCTGTTGCTTCATCCAGCGATGACAGAAATACTTGGGGGAGCAAAGAATAGTGACTCTTCCTCATTCCAGGCTTGAAAGACAACAATTCTTTTACCCTTACCCATGTGAAAGAGACCTTGGCCAGTGAGGAAGAAAAGGGTAGACATATAGAACTTCAAAGGATTTGCAGGGACAAATAACAGCAAAGCCTAGGGAGAAACCTGACGAAGCCCAGGGAGAAATCTGCTCCAAGATCTAGTAACTAGGGGCACATACTGAGTCTACAGGTATGAAACAGGCTCAAGGATGAAGAAAAAAGTATTAGGAAACTAAGTGTAGAAATTAATATATAGGAGATGAAAGGTATAGTGCAAAAATAACATCTATAGAATACCAAAACCAAGAGAGATGGGCAATAAGGAACAAACAGATGGCAGGAGGAAAGAGCAACAATAATTTTCAAACACCTTACAAATCCATTGATTGTAAAGATCAATTTTACCTCCCAAGGCTGGCAATAATATATCTCATAATTATTATTCCTCTATCTGCATATTGCAGAACTGTTCTGATGCTGCCTCCCATGTGAATTAAAACTGCATTTGCCTTCAAAGGAAGTTGAAAATTGGGCAGAAGGACAAGATTAGAGCCTGGATTTATAAGCATTTATTTTTTGTTGGGAGAACCTGGACAGGAAATGAATGAGGTCAATAGACAGACTGGTACTTTTTCTGAGGAACCTCAGTATCCTTTCCAGTGCTTAAGGTCGCTCCACTCCTGAGGGAAAACAGGGAAGAACATTTTAATTAAAAATGAACATCCACAAAACTTTATAAGCCATTTTTGCAATTTCATTATTCCAGCTAAAGAAGAAAGATTCTAAAATATTATTAACATCCCTTAAAATATTTATTAAGAGAGATTTAAATTAGCTGTCTCAGTCCAGCACTATTGCAGTGATTCCCTTTCTCAGTATATCTAAGGTAAGTAATGAAGTAATATTAGAATAACAGCAAAAGCATTAATGATGCAATTGAGTTTTAGAGATTCTGATTAACAGTTTATTTTCCTCAATAATTGGTAATGATTAAAGTACAGATTTTCTCCTCCTTTAGTGTAGGGTCCACTCAAGATCCTGGGAATTCTGAGCAGCTCCTTTTTCTCTGAGAGTTAAAAACAACTGCAAATGACAATGATACAGCATAAAATATCATATGTGTTGTGAGTACAATTAAAGATTTTCTCTCTGCATTTGTTTGAAGACTGACAGCTCAGCCAACAGGGCAGCCAAGTTTATGCAGTTTTCTGTAAGCTCATTGACAGTTTTCCCTGTGAAACTCTCTTTCTGGCTCTCTTCATCAGGTAAAATCCTGAACCTTTGTCAGACAGCTCTTTCAAGAGCAAACAGGATGAGAAGTCCCACCATGAGCAGCTATGAAGTCTCATTAAAAAAAGTCTTTCACACTCTGTTGTCCTTGTTCTGTTTTATAATGATGGTTTGCCATAAAGTGCAAAGAAATGTTATTCTAATGAACAGAGAGGCACAGCTACACTGAGGCATGATTAATGAGCTGAAGGCATTCATGAAGTCATTTTACATGTCTGGCTGGTGACCTTTGAATTTGAAGAATTGCATGTAAAGTATAATAGGAGAAATTATTTGCTTAGCATACAATGTATTCATGGTTTAACAAAGGGATCTGGAATGGGTTATGGTGTGGGAGAAAAGGCAGTCCTGACTCAAAGTCAGATTACTCCTTCCTCCTCTCTCCTTTTTTGTCCTCCTTGGATTCAAATGCAATTGAGGCCCTGTTCTGTGCCAAGAGCTCACCCATGGCTCTGAGCACTTGCTCATAAGCCATCATCTGACTGAATTCCCTTCCTTTGGCAAGGCCAGGGTAACTAGAGAGCATGCAACAGCTGAGGGAGGATCTAAGCCTATCTTTGCCAGATGGCAAAGAATCAAAATAAGAAAATCAGACTTTCTGTTTAGAAAGTTAAATTCCATTCTTTAGATCATGTCAGAGGGTCCATGTCTTCTCCAGCCTGTGTGCCAGCAACCCACACCGTCAGAAGCAGCCAGCAGCCCCTTTTCCTCATGTGGGGTGGGGACAGCAGAGGTTGTACTCATATAGAAATTACTGGAATTGCTTCCAACTTGTCCAGACAAAGTTCAGACTGTCCCAGTTTCACTAGGATACCTGGGAACCATAGCCCTCATAAGTCTACACAAAGCCAATAAGAGCACTAAGCTCTTCTTGGCCACTTTCATACGTGCCACATGGGATCTGCTTTTGTGTGACTGAACAGAGAATACAGGGTTTAGGAGCCTTTGTTCAAAATCTTCCTGTCTGCCAATTCCTTCTTTTGGCCCTTCTTCTCAGCATGTGAAGTGCACCTACTGGCTACAGAAAGCATAATGAGGTACAAGCTACACCCTGGTGAGGCTCCAAGGCACTCCTGACCAAGCGAGCAAGGTGCCAGCTGGTGCCAGGAACACCTTCTCCCACAGCACAGTGACAGGCACACCCACTTGTGTTAAGACCTGCAGTATTATCTACTGTATATTTTTGAATATAGAGCAAATTACCAAGGCTGATAGCAGGCAGGATGTGAAGGAGACAATGAGAAAAGATCAATTAGCTACTTTGTTCAAACTGTAATGATCAAAATGACAAATGATCAAAGGCAGCAAAGAACACTACATGTGGCACTGTAAGAATTCAGCTGTTCTCTTATACACTGCTGCTTCCAGTGTGAGGTAAAAATGGAAATTCTACCTGCTCTGGCATCTGCAAGAAGTAAGGAGAGGGCAGAAGCTAAAAATACTTTTAACCTAGTTTGAAAGTAAAATACAGCTCCAATACTGTACACGGAGAGGAACTAAGTGCTTTTGTTACTGTTTTCTGACTCTACTGCTTTTTCACTCATAAATAAGAAAGAAAAGTTAATTGGACCTCAGCCTTGAGTACTCAGCTGAGAATTTTTCCTCTCTCCCTGCCATCTTCTGGTTAAGAGATCTCTTTGCTTTTAAACTGTGTGAGTTTGAATTAACAAAATGGTTGGGGTATGGAAAAAAGATATTTAGCACTTTTCAGTCTCAAAAAAAAAGAAAGTAGTCAAATAACAGGAAGAGGAAGGATTAAAGTCTCTCCACAGTTTTTAGAGTTTCACTCAGAATAGACTGTTATAATAGTAGCTTGTACTTTCTTTCTCACCTTCTCTTGTTGTGAGCAAATGAATTAAGAGGAAACCCTATTTCTTCCCCTTTCCCTGCAAAACTAATGACACATTCTTACAATCAAAAACCCTTTTTAAGTTTTCCACCAATTTTTGTTCAATTTTGGATTACAGAGCTTCCTTTGAACTATTGACTACAATATTGCCACAGTATCATGGAAACCATAACTGCTATAAGACTGATACTGTTAAAAGGAGCACTTTTGTGTCATCCCTTTCTTCAGCTTCAACTTGTACTTTCTTTCCTTCTTTTGTGATGGAGTATTTGCAAGGTTAAGATGGTGAGCCACAACAGCACACCTAACTGTATCAACATTCAGTCCTACTTTGCCAGGATAATTTTAAGCCACTTTGCCCTGCCTTGTTGTCCTTTTCTGTGCCAGCATAAGCACATGAGGGAGGACAGGGATGAGGTGCTGGGGTCAGGGCAGTTTGGGAACACTTCCTGAAGCAGTGGAGTTGGCTTAAACTGACTTAGAGTGAAGGTTAACCCATGGCCTCTGACACAGCTATAGCCACACCAGGTATTCCAACATCAACTCAATAAATTATTCCATGACAAAGTCTAACAAGAGCAATGTACTCACACAGAAAACTTCAAATTTTTGATAATTCTGTATTTTCTGACAAGGGGAGTGATAGGGCAACTTTTTCAACAGTCATCACTGGGAAGTATTTTAAGTACACAACACAGAGCTGCACACATGCTTTAAGCCACCTACAGTGCCACAGAGTCTGGCCTGTGCTGTGACAAGAAGTAAAAAACCTACTTGTTTCCCAGAGAGCCCCTCGAGAGTTGCCAGGCTGTCTCTCAGCAGACTGAGCAATGATACAGTACAGTGAGGCAACATGATTAGCCCAAGGTGCTGGTATGACAGCTGTAAATTGAGAATTCACTTTTGGGACGCTGCACCAGGGATTGTTCTTCTCCTTTCCATGGTATGGAATAGTATAGTTTAAATTGTCTAATGAGAGCAGCAAAAGAGCTAAGTAGGATTTGATATTTTGCCTAATGAGGTGTGCAAAAAAAATGCTAATGGATTTAATCTGCATAAATTTCTTCTAGCATACATATTCCCATGCACCCACACACACTCACTCTAAAACTCAATTGCTAATGATGAATTTCATTTCTTCCTACATCAGAATTAAGCATATTTAATGAATTGTAATGTATAGTTAATTATCACATTCATAACTTAGAACTTGTTTATATTGTGGCTGGATGGGGGAAAAGAGGCAGGTCTTTATTTCAGCTGTACCAGGGCAGTGTACCAAGCACAGGGTAAATGCAGCCACTTGAAGATGATGCTTGTAACAATTGCATAAACTCTGAGTAACCAGTTTGTACTTCCAAGGAAAGATGAATTTTCTAGAGGTGTAAAGGACCTTTAAAACAGAACACCTTTTCCTCCAGGACTACATTTATCAAATATGAGCAGAGCACTGACAAACCCTTAGCAAATCTGGATAAAAACATGCAAGCAATTAATTGCTACCAAGAAGGATTCATTCCATTGCTGATTCACTGAATTTTCCACAGAATAGAGGGAAAGCAAGAAATACTTTTCTCTGCAAAGGCAATGCATATAATGCATGGAATAAGATTACACGTATTTTCCTTGGGGGGGGGGAGGGGGCGGTGGAAAAAAGGAGAGGGAATGCACCCACAGTGCAATTCAGTTCTCTGAATCGCTAAAATCTATTCTTGGAATGGTGTGAAGCTATACATTTTTTCTCTCAAGTACCTCAAGTCTCCCAAGTCTTTTGCCAGTGGCAATAATAACGGATTTGTTTCTGAACTGTAGCAAATCCTCCTACATTGTGCAATTATCCCATCATCCCAGTCAATGAGCATCTCTTATGTGTCTCCTTTCAGAAAGAGTGAGTAGTTCCAAAACACAGTCCATCTCTGAAGTATTGCACTACTATATGTATAAAATTAAACATCTTGCTGTAGCATTGCTTCACCTTAATTGTGTTGCCAAGAGGTTTCCATTCATTAAAATAACACTGTGATTCTGTTTCTATGAGTAAAGGAGGAGTTGTGAACTAAGCAGTTCAAGAGCTGGGCAGCCTTAGACAAATTACTTTCAGAATCAATGTCCATGGCAAGGGGTGAAACTAAATGATCTTTAAGGTCTCTTCCAAGACAAGCCATTCTATCATTCTATGAATTTGGCCATTCTTGACTGGTTAAATCCTAGTGTGCATCTCTAACTTTTTTGTCATTGTTGAAAACCACATTTGCATTTGGATGTCAGCAAATGTAATACACATTAACTAGCAAGGCATCTCTGGACTGTTGGTTGAACAAAGGTTTGAAAGGTGAAGGGAAGGAGGAAGAGAGAGAAGAAATTAAAACAACTGTGCATCAGTGAGATGGTAGAGGTTTCAGCAAGGTCTGCCACAGTAGTACCTCTGCTTATTCTCACAGCGCTAAGCCATAAAAACACAAGTACAACAGAGAACAGATAGGTAGAAAATGGACAAAAACACAGCTAGAAATCTGAAACAGATGAATACAGCTACAGATTTCAAAATAAAACATTTTTGGACTTGCTGAATGCAGCCATTCAATATAACTTACAAAGATTTGTATTCATTAGTAACATACATCCCCAAATCTCTTTTGGAGCCCATTGTTACCTGCATTCTGTCTTTTACCTCTTCCCTATAAATTTATATGTCAAATTTACTGAAATTGATTGCATAGCTTGCTTGTCAAGTAAAATAGCTCAGAAATGCTTTATAATGACAAATAGCTACATTAAATATAATCCCAGATCACAACATTTCTACCTGAGGCTTATTTCCTAAAAAACCTAGGCTATTAGTATTCCCATGATTCAATACCATGCAATACTTTTATTTACACTTAGCTTGTATTTTCTAGTGTGCCTAAGAAAATTATTTTAGATAGCAACTAAAACAATAAGAACAGATTTTAAACAGTGATACTCTGTGTCCAGAAACTATTACATCTCAGCTGACAAGAACTTCTTTCCTGAGCTACCTATTATCTATTCAGGAGACTGAAATAACAAGACCATCTGGCTACTTGCAATAAAGGTTACAGTCCTCACCTCTGCTGTCCCTGGTCTGTGCAGAGACAAGCATGGAGGTTTGATATTCCAGATATGTCAGGCTCGTGAGGCTCAACAGTCACAGTGTTCTTACTACACACGAGCAGGGGACACTTTAGTCCTGTCTTGAACCAGCACATTTCAGGACTTTAGTTATGCCCTTCATCAATGAAATTATTCCATAATAAAGAAGGGCAAGAATTTCAAATGAAATATGAATTCAGAGTGACTCAGTGGACACTTATTTTGAAGGCATAAGTCACCTTCAAAGCTGGAGTCACATGGAGACAAGAGTTTCTCATGTTTACAGAGCAACCTGGGGTGTTCATGTCATACTTTGCTGTGAAATTTTTTGAGTGTGGTTTACATACAGGTTTTTTTTTTTGGAGAAGAGGATATGAGCATATTTAATTTCTAATGATTCCTCAGTCCATATTTCAAAGATAAAAGCAAATAATGCATAAAACTGCTTTCTGGTTTCCATAGCCCAGTCCATTTTTAGCAAATATTTACATGGGCTCATTTGGAATAAACCATATAACAGTTTTGTCTCAGGTTATAAAAGGAATTCTTTTACAAGTGCTGTAAATTACCATGTTTGTCCTCTAAAAGAATACAAATTGTTTACAAGGCTTTTAAATAAAGTTCTTACAAATAATATTTGCAAATACTTTTTGGTGATATGCAATATCCATAGATTTTTCTATATAGTAAGCAGGTAATACAGATATAATAAAAAATGCAGTCTAATCATGAGCTACTTTTGTTAGCCTGCCAATTCCCACTGAAATAACAATATTTAGGTGACTCCAGAAAAATAAAAACTCTGGATTCCAGATCATTAATTTTAACTAGTTAGAAAAGGGGACAAGGCAGAACTTATATCTGGCTGGAGGGATATTATTTTTTTTTTAATAGTATTTTATGTTCTGTTAATTTTATGTATTAAATGCCACTTTAGAAGGTTTGGGAGTTTAGCTGCACCAGCTGGTTTTCATTGAATTAGAAGAGAATCCTCTCACGGCACCAGGAATGTAAATTGAAAGGAGTAGATGAGGAGATACCTTGCTTTTAATTCTTTGAGTAAGCCACTGTCATGATAAATTATAGGAAAGAAACCCTGGAGCTGCATCTTTTTTTTTTTCCCCCAACACCTCAGAACTTCAGAAAGAAGCCAACTAGGTCATGGCTAGCCACAACACAGTGTATCAGTGTCAGGCAATTTATATGGAAGTAGGTTAAGTGATTCCACATATTCAGCAGCTTCTCTACTGACCATATACAAGGATTTCCAGGTGCCTATACTGGCGTAATTATAAAGTTGCAACATTATTCAGATACAGAATATCCAGCAGGTGTACATGGCAACACCTGTAGAACTTCTCGTGAATAAGCAAGCTGGTACATTTTGTGATGTTTAAGACCAAATACCTGACCTAAAGATTGACATAACACTGGGGCATGGCTGGGGACATGACAGGCCAAGTACAGCAAACTTATTGAAAATGTTTATTAAATTTCTACATTTGGCCTATCAGCCATGTCACAGTAGGTTATGTCATTCAGATTTCATTGTATCACATCATGCTTGTCAAATTATAATGATGCCTGACTGGCAAAACTGAATCTAGTTTAAAATTTGATTGTATCTTCTCTGTTTGGGGATTTTGAAAAGCACAGCAGATTACATGTCCTTTAAAGCATTGTAACTTTTACCACAAACTTCTTGTCAACTTGCTGGTCGGCTGAAAAAAAGAATATTCACAAGTGAACACCATGCCTCATATAAACATGCAGTAAAATGAGACAAGCCAAAATTATGAAGTCCAGCCAACAGATGAGCTGTGTTTATAAGAGTGTCTGAGGATCAAATTATGATTGAAGTAAGATGAACTGAAAGACAACTGAAAGTTGTCAGCTTTACAACTCGAGCATTAAAGCAACAGGACAAACATAACAGGTTCCCCAAGACATCCTGCATAGCCATGGAAGTCATAGCATCACACAGATACATCTAGATATTCTAACAGTACTGCTTCATGTTTAAGTTACTAACACAATTTTTTAAAAACAAAATGTATCCATGCTTAATGATTTTGTTTGTATTTTTATGCATTAAACAGTGACATTGAGGTCCACAGGATCACTGACTGACTGAAATAGGACCCAAGTCTGCCTGACTTTGGTCTTATTTTCAATGCAGTTAAGCCCTGTTTCCTTTCACACTGCTAAATTAAAAGCTTTCAGAACTGTTCAGAGAGAATTTAAAAAAAACACTTTCTTTTTTAAAGCATACAATGTACACACTGATTGAAATAATTTTGTTAGCTATTCTAATGCTGGTGTGTTTCACCTTGTGGTGCTGGCCTTTAAAGCTGGGGAATTATCCAAACCACAAGATTTTCTGTTTCAAAATTTTCTCTTGTCAAAATGTCTAGCTTTGTCAGGTATGCTTTTTGAGCAATCTGAAGAGAGTTTACATAAATACAAAAATGGAAATGCCAATTACAGAACAATACTGAAATTATTTCAAGTGTGGGCCAATTACATACAGTGTTTTGAACCCTGAAAACAAGGGCTGAAGGCAGTGCTGTTAGGGATGTGCTTTGTTTGAAAAGGGAAAGCGGCTGCCTGTTCAAATCTCACACACAGGCATGTACACACATTTTGTATGTCACTAAATAAACCCCAAGGTTTTCAGTTAAATAAAGTTCAACACTGAAATCTAATAAAAATGGTGAACATATTCCAAATAGCAGCCACATCATGGTGGAAACCATTGCTGTCTGTTTAGATCAGCAAGAAATTAACATCTTTAAAATGAAAAACATCCTAAAAACACTAGAAGACAAAGCACTTTTCTTGTAAATGAACACCTACTATGCAACATGTTAAAAGAACCCAATTTAGCTCTTGTCCTTCTAAATGTCCAAAACATGTAACCAGGAAAACAGCCTAGCCACATCCTACAATTGTGCAAGCAATACACTAATTTAACTTATTTTAGAAAGGATTACTTTTCTGTATTTTGCTTCATTTGTAGCTGTTATACCATTATATAAGACAAACACATGCTTCCAAAATTATCTAATTGACACTGAGAACTAAGGTTGTTTAGAAATGCCTTTTCCTTGACATTGCCACATCTCCATTGGAAAACAGGAAAAGACACAATAGATGCACTCATGAGCTGAAAATAAATGCTTGAGGAAAAAAATTAAATGGTGAGTGTCATTCAATTTGGCACTCAAAATACTTTTCACCTTTTCTGGTAGGCTGTCCTTGTCATATCACAATGAAGAAAGTGAATGATATCCCTTTTTCTGTCTTTAAATATCTTGCTGCTAGGAATATTTTCTCACTGTTTCTACCACTGAATATTATTTTGTGTTATAGGTAGAGCAAACAAAAAAACCCATTTGAAAAATAAAATATTGCTCAATAGGAGTAAATGAAACTCCTTCTGATAAAGAAAAAAATTTTAAATATTCAGAGTGAATTACAGGTAATCCTATTTTTAAATTAAGTCTCTTACTACTTACAAATACCTGATTAAACACTGATGCATAGCACTTGTTACTCTCTCAGATTCAGACATCTAGTTCATTTACATGCAATATTTTAAATGCATTTATTTAATACAATGCCTACCTCTGTACTACAAATTGCCTTTACTTGTCATGAATTCTAATGCTCATTTTTTATTCTGCTTTGAAATATCCAGCTACTCTTGGCTTTCTTTTCTCTCAGGCTTTGATATATTGGAATCATTTCCCCAGGCAGCAATCAGTGTTGATAAAAGAGTTTGAAACTCAATTCACAAACACATAGCATATTTGTGGGAAGGCAAACTAGTACTTATTTCCACCGTGTATCAAAACAAACACGGCGATAGTGCTTCCAACAGAACTGAGTCCCCACAGCAAGGAAGACATACCGTGGATTTCACAAGAGGTGCTGGGTTACAGCAGTTAGGGGTTTAATTTATTTCTGGAGATAAAGTTCTATATGTGCAACTAACAGAAACATCGCCTTCAGTCACTGCTCACTGATGGTGTGCACCTCTGGTGTTCCTTCTGCTTTTTCCATGTTCTTTTCTCCCTCCTTCTCCTTTGTCCAGCATTGTCTGCCCTTCCAAACACATTCCCACAGAAGCACCACTGGCCTTGCTGAGGGGCTCAGCTGTGCCTTGAGCTGGGGTGGCTCCAGACTCCTTTGGAACCAGCCCTGTTCCACGTGGAACACTGCACAGAGACCCCACAGCAACACCTGGGCAGGGACACCCAGGAGCCCCAACATCATCTTGTACCAGCACTCCCCTCTTGGTCCTAAGAGGCATCGTTGTGACATCAGCCAGAACCCTCACAAGACTCCTCAGTATCACTCCTTCCTTTCACAAACAACAGAAAAACCCAACCAGCCCCTCAAAACTGTAAATCAAAGCTGCATTTGCCTCTCTCTCAGAAACATTAATTGTGGAAAGAAGTGGTGTACTCCAGTGCATCTGTGTTCTGTATTTCTATAACATTCCCCATGCACTGTAAACCAACTTGTCTTATCTACAGCCTTCCAAAATAACAGATGAAAACAGTAATACATTAAATTACAGCATTTTGTTGGGTTTTTCCCAGAAAATTCTGGGATGCAAATGATGCAAAGTAGACTACTAGTCAAATTAAAATGATGGGTAAAATAAGCAGATAGCACAAAGCCTTCAACAGTCTTACACCCACCATGATGCCTCCATATACCTGAGCCACCCTGGAGAATACGTTGCAAATATACTACAAAAAGACTTCCAAAAGTAAAATAAAATTCTCTCAGACAGGAGCAGCGAAGCAGAGACTCTGCCTGGCTCTGGAACATGTTCTGGCCCTGTGAGTGCCCATTTGGGAAGAGCACAGCCAGCACCCTGCCCAGAGCACAGACCAGCTGTGCCACAGGGGCTTCCTGGAGAAAGGGAAGCTATTTAGAGTTGTTAAAAGGGCAGCTTACATGACAGAGGGAGCTGGGATACAGGGATGACTTTGGATGCACACTGAACCTGTAAATCCTTATTCCTGTAGCTTTGCTCCTGCCGCTTTCCTTCAGGTACATTTCCATTTGAATTTATGATTGGAGACCTTAAATGCTGCTGGTATTGATAAATAATAGGAACTGTACTTTAAGAAGAGTCTTGTGCTATAAGGATAGCCACGATGACATGGCCTTTCAGAGGTTCACATTCCTCCCAGTTTTTTAAACCTGTGAATAGCAGCAGAACAGTCCAGTCAAAGAAGCCCTCCAGTTTTCCCATGTTCTTACCCATGGCAAGCTTGATAAAGTCTTTCCAATCACTTCACCAGGAAGATACAAGTATAAATCAACATTGCAAGGGGACAGACATCTGTTCTCTGATCTGCCTTTTTTTTAAACTAAAATTAAATTTACAGTATATGCAAATTATGTATAACTAGTAAACTTCAAGAAAGTTACCATCACAACCATAAGCTGAACTCAAATGCTCCTGAGTGTAGGTTTTATTCTGTATATGTCTCTCCCAGCACAGACATTTCACATCCTGGCCAGCCTGGGAGATGAGGTCAACATTCCTAAGTCAGGTAAATGCCAGTGGAACCTTTCACAAGCACGTTAGGCTGGAACACACACCAATAGCAATCACACTTATAAACCTCACTCAATTACAGGCTTTTCAGCTCAGGATGAAAAACATGCCTGCCCTAAAGAAATGCATTTAGGCTTTCTCATTTCTGAGTGCTGGAAGAATTATGTCAGCCATCCATTATTGATCTCCTCAGGAAAGACAGCATAAAACAAAACAGCTCTGAAGATACTAATACAACAGGGCTGTGCTGGCCTGCCACTTTTATTTAATGATATCTTTAGAAAGAGTGGATCTTTTAGGAATACAGAAATATTCAGAAATATTCAGAATATACAGAAATATTCAGAAAACTGAATAGCAATTAGTCTTAGTTTTTAATATAAGCATTCAGGATGTCTCTAAATAAATTGTAAGACAACCTCAGCTGACTGTACAGAACTAGTGAGCGATGTGACGTGATAGAGGCACACGCCCCTTCTGCAGCCTCCTGGGACACAATAACCAAACTTCACAAGACAGCTATGCACAACAAGAGATATTAAAGTATTTATAGCAAATCATTAGTACAACTTTCTTGCCCATTTTTTAGAGAAAATTGTAAAAATATTATTGCATCACACTTACCTGGAATCATCTCCTTCCATCCTTAAAGCTTTTACTTAATTTTTCCTCCTGTTAAATAAAACTTATTTCCCGCCCAGGAAGACATCTCACCCCAGAAAATATATTAATATCTTTCTACCAATTACCAACACCTTCCAAATCTCTGGAGAAATTTTGCACAGCAGTTAGCAACCTTCTGGGCAAATGTACTCTAGCAGGGAAGATTGCTACCAATTCTGCCTCCCAAACTTCTTCAAATAATTCAGTTTTAATCTGCTGAGTCACCCTTTTGATGGGATTCACTTGCACATTGTAAGCACAAATGGCCAACACCTGGATCCCTGTGGTGATTTGGGGATGTTGTGTTCATTAGGCATTTACATGACAAGCTGTAGGTTGGGTTTTGAGGGCAGGGTTATCATAAGTGTTGTCCCTCTTTGCTAAACTATGGGATTCAAAATACCAATCTCTCTTTTATTTTTTTTTCCCCTGCTTTCTCTTCTTCTTCCTCTCCTTTCTTACTTTTTTTGGAAAAGGCTAACTTTATTTCTATGTGACTTTTATGACACATATGGTATAGATACATTTAGCAATGATTACTGGCAACATCTTTTTCAAGAGAAGTGACTACCAGCGTGCTTGTAAAATTTAGCAAGTAAGGGTAAGGTCAACAAAGCACCTTCTGATAGAGATTTTTGGAATATGTCAGCAAAACAGAACAGAAAATTAAATTACTATTTATGAACAAGGAGCAAAATGTGTACACTGGCAACCTTTTAACTGAATTCTGTCCTTTCCAATACATATTCTATTTTTTTTCTTGGCAAATTTTCCTCAAAATTGTATACTGTGTTTGTCTTGGTGTCAGGCAATTATGGCTGGGTTTTTGGCCTTTTTTTTTTTTTTTACTTGTATTTGAACACAGAAGGAAAAAGAATGGGGAAAATCTTTTCCTACCAAGGAATATATAACCTAGATATATTAGCTGTTAAATAAGTCATATTTTGTATAAAATATTTTTCAGTAGCATGAAAGGAATAATATTTAACAAGGCAGTAATATATCAGAAAGAGTAGCAATGAGAAATTTTTTTTTTAAAGGTGTTTAGAACATGCAGCTCATGTATTAACTGAAAGCCACCTGAGTACCTATCAACAAAGCCAGACACAAGTGTTTCTGCCTGAGGAAAGGGAGATTTTACCTTACATGTCAGGGTAGAGGAGGGAATCTCACTGTTGAAAACCTTCCTCTGATCAGAGTGAACACCATCTGCCTACAAAGAATCAGCCTCTGGCATGGGATCACCAAAATTTCCCACTATTGAGGAGAGGAGGACTGTGCCTGTGTCACTGTGGGGATGAGGTGGGAGGAGTGGCTTTCCTCTCTCCTGCAGAGCCAGCATGGGCTGCTTCATGAACCTGGCATTGCCCAAGGAGTGTCCCTGGCACCTGGAGCAGGTGGCACCAGCACTCACCTTTGGCACTCGCGGGTGGCACCAGGATCCCTTCAGCCCCCCAAGGTGGGAGCGCTGAGCTGAGCTGGGACTGTGGGCACCGACATGTGGAATTTACAGAGATGCATTTCTGGAAAACTTATCCCACGTCAGAAGCACAAATATTCCTGAGACAGGAGTTTCTTTAAGGGAGCCAATTTATTCCTACACCAAAAAAAAAAAACAAAAAAGCATTTAGGGAATAATGAGACAGTGCATGGGACCGACAGGTTCTTTCCTTTGATCAGCCCACGATGTTGGCTCAAGCCTACTAGGCTGGGAAGGCTCCCCTTAAACACCTTCCTCCAACCCATTTGTAACATTCTCCTTTGCTGTCACATGAATGAGAATCATGACAATACTGAGACTAACTTGTACTTGCATTTTAGCTCTTGCCTACCTGGAAATGCAGAGTGACTGCATGCATGAGGGTATGCAGATGTAACCCCCAATTTGCATGTGTACGTTTGACATTGCACTCATGCAAATCAGGATCAAAAGAAATACCCTTTTGAAAACAGAGAGGGAAAAATACAATAAAGGAGAAAAATATAATAAATAGGAAAAATTGAGAGAATTTGCGAATCTGAACTCATATTTGGAAACAAATATTTTGAGTTACACTAGCAAATAAAAGGGAATATGAGAACAATAAATCTGAAAAATCAAAATGCAAATCCTCTTTCTACCTTCATGTACTCTAAAGGCACCAGAATTACTAATCTAAATTAGTGGTAGTTGGTAATTTAATAGATATGAATAAGCTCAGTTACAGTAGCATTACAGTACCACAGAGGCCTTTTTCTCTTGTGAATTAAAGTGTTCTGTGGGCTAGTGATGTGCTCAGGATATTTAAATCACCACGCTGAGAGTCTGGAACCTTGAACTTAAGGGTGAAATTCAGAGCCAATTTGATCTAATGAATTTAAGGGCTCATCCACACTGTATTTATCTTTCTCCTTTTCTTCCTAAAAACCTCTGCCTAAGAAGACATAAAAAGAAGTGCCTTTTTGGTATTTTAAATCATCTTGAAAATAAAAATATTAAATAAACCTTTGAAAAACAAAATTTATTTACTAAATTTTGACCGAATGGCACATCAACAAGCTCAGTCATGAAATACAGCAAAATGATGCATTTACTCACAACATTGTAATCACATGCTTAAAATTATCCAACTAGTAAAATCATCTGCTTTCTACCATCTGGCCTGCATGTTAAGAAATAAAAGAGCGTATTAAAGACAGAGATTTACAATTTCAGCCATAAACAAGATTTTGCACATGATAAAGTTTAGTATTCTTATATTTAAGCCTTTGTATTATTTGGAATTAAGGATAGGGAGATGCTGGTCCAGTTGAGTACCTGTAATTTGCCCTAAAAATTAAGAAATCAAACAAATGTGTACCATGGATAAAACACAAGGAGAAAAGAAATATGTTTCCATTTAAGCTGCCTCAGACACTGGAACAAGTGCAGCAGAGCCACTCTTGCATTTGTGGGAATTTGCTGTAAGAGATTCTCTGACATGAGCAGGTCTTTGTGGAATAAGAATATTAAAATGTCTAAAAAAATATTTTACTAATGTAGAGGTGTCAAAAATTCCCCAAGCCTGAACAATTCCTCCCTGGAAATCTGAGCTCTGATTAAGTGTCAACAAGTCTAAAGGATGAAAGCAATTACTGCCTTCCTTTGCTTTCCACTAAATATCAAACCCAAAGCTGCCCAGGAATGGTTGTTGCATTGGGTGTCTGTTACAGTGTGGCATCCTTAAAAGGCTTTCTGAACATGAAACAGGTCAGTTTGAAAGCAAAAGGGGAAATCAACAACGTTCTTATTATTGAAACCCCCAAAGAAACACACATGCACTGAAAACCCTCCTTGTTATAACCTGCCACCTGTATTTGTCTGTGCACAGTCCTGCAGCAGGCCAGAAGGAAACAGTGAAAGGATCTCCTTAAACTTCCATTCTGGGAACCATTCAGCAGTCTCAGCCACAAGAATTACCTGAGCAGTCCTCTGGATTAGCCATAACCATGCTGCCTGTGAGAGAAGCAGGTTGGGTCTCTGTTTGTAAGGTCCCAAGCACAGAAAGGACCAGTTCGGTGCTGCTACAGCAAAGAGCAAATGTGCTCACACCACACCCTGTATCACCTCTATTGACACAGCTGATGTCTTACATCCAGCATCTCAGGAAGAAAGCTTTATAGTTCTTCTTTTCCTCATTTTTTTATCAGAATTTCTGTTTCTCATCACTAATCTTTTTCTTTCAACTACTTTAGCTTCTTGCACTGAAATCTATAAATTCCATTTCAGACAAAATCTGTTCCCAACTGTTATCCTCCAGCACTATTCTCACATTCTGTTCTCACACAGACAAAAATCTTCTCTGACCCCCCTGTCTCTATCTCTTCCCTTCTCAAAAAAATAAATAAATAACCAGCCTTCAGCTTCCCTAGTGTCCCTTCCGTGGTCACTGGTAACCAGGGAAACCAGATACTATGGTAACTCAGGGATGACAAATCATTTCTTAAACTCCAAACTATATGTAAAGTCCTCATCCCTTTCTTCTCTAGGTGATGAAGTGGCAATAAATAGTGGCAGCAAATCCCCATCTTTACTCATTTAGTCTTTTAACTATGCACATCTATATTTTCTCCATGCACCCCTTCCAGATTTTTAAGTGCCCTGCTATTTTTAGAGCCATTACATGTTCAATTCAGGTTGTTCTAAATTACATCTGAGTGCTCTCATCAAAGCTCTAATTGCATTTTTAATTTTTTAATTTTTTTTTAATGTCTGAAGTTATTCCTGTCCAAAGTATATAATGCTCTTTTCAACTGGAAGGCAAAAAAACCCTCCCTAAACCACATCTGAATATTTTCTGAGCCTCAAAACTATCGAAGTCCAATATTGTAGTTGATATTTTTGTCTCAAGGGTGAGTTTATGCAGAGCTTCTGATGTCTAGTGAAAGATTAATTTTGTTGTCTTCCCTGAGTAAGGATATGGCAACAGCTTTCTCTTTCTCTCCAATATCTAACACTCATTTTCATGAAATGCGAATATACTTAATCTCTGTGACTTTCACCCCTGCCAAATTTTTTTACAATTGGTCAACAAGTTCCAATGTTATCAAGGAGGTGTATGCCAAGAGTAGGGTCACAAGGACACCACATTTTAGGAAAGCTTCAAACCAAAAAAAAATCGGAACTAACAATTTCTAGATTATCAGCATTCCAGAAATGTTTATTCATTCTTGGGAAAAAAACAGTCACATCATCAAGAGCCTTCCATAATTTTATAAGAAATTTTATAGCACAGTTTACCTTAAGTCCATTTAAAAAACTTAAATTGATGTTAACAAGAATAATTATGCATTAACTGTGCACACATCACAGAAAGTGTATGTTTAAATTCTATTCTCATTGCACTCTGGAAGTACAGTGAGCTCAGTAGACATGGTAAGTAAAAAACTTTCAAAGCAGCCAGTAAACACTTAGCAGATATTAATTTCCCTTGCTGTTCACCTCTGTGGGTTACATGTTCTGTCCAACTTACAGGTGAGACAAATGATGGAAAGCTCTGTTTTAAAGTATCACGAGGACCTTTTTGCTTGGCCATATCCTCAGTGTTCCTGCCCCCTGGAGTATTTCACCTTGGCTCACTTGCTGGCTGCCTCATCCTCTGGTCACTCTAAAATTAACAGTATTAGCCTGGACAGTCCAAAGTCAAAATCTAACCCAAAAAGAAGAGATACCACATTGATTTTACAAGACCATGTTTAATTTTAAGTCTCCAAAAGCTTACCTAACAGGGAGCAGGTGACCCTAGAGTGAAGAAGCTGCTCAGGTCCCAGTCAGCCCAGTCTTGCAGTCTGATGTCAGAGAAAATTTGTTGCAGCAGATTGAAGAAAGAAACAACTCCCCTCTGTCTGGCACTTCCCTGCTTCTCATACCTCTGCTTCAGCTTCCATCTTTGCAGAATAGGACTGTAAATGCTTGCTGTCTAGATAACGAACTTCAGTGCCATATTTTTCATTTGATTTGCTGTTCAACATGACAGATTAAAGAGTTGTAACACTTGCCATACAAAGGAGCAAACAGGAAATTTGCCTGCAACAGATCCCTCTTGAAATCCACGCTGATTCAGTAAGACAGCTTTTCTCATAGTAAGTACTGAAAACAAAAGCTGATTACTGAGAAAATAATCAGCTAAGGTAAAAATCTTATTCTTATATTGGCATCTCCTTCTCATATTAAGTGCAATGTGATAGTCAATATCCAAGCACCCAGAAACACTGCATGATGTGTCTTCCTTACAGCCTCTTCTAGACAATGCAGTGCCCAGAGAAAGCTGTTGTAAAGTGTGCTGCTGTTCCTTTTGAGACACCAAGCATCCAATTCCAGAAGTTCTGAGCAGCTAAAAAGTTTACTTGAAGCCACTGGCAGCATCTAAGAGAACCTCCAGAACACCAAACTTCCTGTGCTGCATATTTGATAAGCCAGTGGCAAAGGAACTGAAACCAGAAGTGTCTTTATGTAACTTGAGCTTCCTGATTTCCAACATTTCCTAGTTTCACCTTCAGTGAACAATTCCCTTCTGAAAGTTTTAGATCAGGCATACATTTCTTTCTTTTTTCCTCCTACTTGGCATAACATCCTAAAAGGAGTATTTGTCTTCTTTTGTAGATCACCATATGTATCCAACAGTCTTGAGAAACCACTCAGAAATAAATAGACTAGATAATATAATAAGCAGTAAGTTCAAGCACAGGAAACATTTTAGTTCCAGATTTTCAACAGTTTTTGGAAAAACAGATGTGGCAGATCAAGCAGATAAGGCACTCTGTGCTTGTGCATCCTCTCCATAAATCTAACACATATAAGATGATAATAATGCCAATTCCTAAATAATGACACCAAATAGATTTAAGACTGCAGAATAAGTAAAATGTTTGAAATAGAAGAATGTGTATTGGCAACTTCCTCTGATTCACAAGACACAAGAAAAAGGCTGAAGCTATGACTCCTGTTAACTTTGAAAAGTCCTTATGAAAGTATCAGCCTTGTTCCTGACAGCTTCCCCAGGCAGGGCACTCCAATACTTTCAGAGGATATGTGACTGGCCTTAGTATTTATCCCCTCTTCCTCCCTCCTCTTTTGCTGGACTTTCTTTGAACTGATTCTGATAAGTGTAACCTGTTCCCAAGACACGCTAAATTGAAAATTAAGAACTACAGTCACATTGAGGAAACAGTCCCATACTCACAAAGTAGCTGTGGAAGCACCAGTGGTGACAATAGTAAACAATGCGTAGGGCAAGGACACAAATTCACAGTGAGTGATTTGTCCCTGTGAAAGATTCAAAGCATGGGATCAAAGCACTATTTCAGTTCTCAAAATGGGGATTAAGCAGCACTGAAACATCCAGAGATCTACAGAGAAAAGTTACTAAATACAGATTTCCTTTGCAGAAAGGGAAATATTTCCAGCAAAAACATAAACTTCTCTAATTGCAATTCAGTGTTGATGTTGTGAGTAAACAGCAGAAGAGAAAAAACCAAAAGTGCCCATTTCCTAACATGTTCCCCTGTTTAGTGAAAGTGTCCAATGTTATTTTGCCAGTTTCACGTGACTGGATTTAAAAGTAAACAAAAATAGAAAAATCTTTTGTGTCATATATTTGTAAAGACACTACTTTGCATTGTTCTTCCAACTACACACGTGAAATAGATTCTTTCCTGGCACCCCCAAGTAGAAGAAAACTCTATAACTTTCAGCATCGGCAGACAGTTCAGAAATACAGGATATTTTATGTTGCACAGTCTATAAATTTTAGCAGTTTGTAGTATTTCACATCAAAACTTCAAAGAGCTAAGGAAGGAATGATGATGCTACCTTTGCATTAATTTTATGATCAAGCTTTAGCATGTTGTAAGGTACATTGCTGAATTTATTTCATGGTCAAAGATTACATCAGTCAGTAAAACTGATTAACCTACCCTCCCCCCATTAAAAAAAAAAAGCCTATGCAAATTAAATTCATTTTTAGAGAAAGAAAAAAGAACCACAAAAATGAACAAAACTCTGCTCTTTAACAGTTGCACATAAAAAAAAGGAGCATATCATAAAATATATACTCTGTGCTGGTAAGATACTAAAGTATCCTGCAGCATATAAAGAATTTCAGTTGGAAAAGAGAAATTTTTTATTTCCTGTGACGTCTTCTAAATCTCTTTGAAATATCTGCTGCCTGCAGTGAATTGGCACATGGTCAGTATAGGTGGGGAAACCTCATGCTCTCCTTCAGCATCCTGCAGGCACTGAGACAAGTTCTACCTCCTGCAGGACCAGAGCACTGATCCAGTGCATACAATTTAACTCCCCCACAGAATACAGGTTTTTTTCCAATTGTTTCCTATAAACATTAAGAAAAAGCACGTTCAGTATCTATCCCTTTGGCCTACTTTCCATTCAATATGAATGTGCTTGAAAACAGTAAAAAGTATCTTTTGTTGCCTTAGATGTTAGTATTAAAAGGAATACTGCCTGTTTCTTAAGTGGCTCTGTCTCCAGGTTGGTTGAATAAATGAATGATAAATCTAAAAATAGCCTGTACAGAACTTAGCAATTGTGTGAATACTCAGTTTTGTGCAATTGGCTAAGTGGGAAATACACCAAAATCTGGTTTGCACAAACTCACTTGGGATCGTGGAAAACAATAGTTCAACAACACCCACAGAAAGTAGCTCATGAACAGGCTCTTTTTCTAGAACACTTGCTAATGCACAAATTCACTTCTTAGATTTAAGAAAACTCTTCTGCCAATAACATCTTACAAACCCCACTGATTAACAAAAGCAAGAACTGCTGAAGATCTGCCCTCCCATTTTCTTATTTGATGGACAGTTCTGTTACACCTGAAGGAAAGGCAGAGTCTCCCTTAGTTTATTTCTAATAACTATTTGTGAGCTCTCAATGCACACGAAAGGACTGAGCCCCAGCCTCTGGCAGTTTAGGAACACAGTGCCTGGCAGCCCCTTTGGCAAAGCTGAACAGTGATCAGAAGGTGAGGGGCCAATGTCACAATTCTCTACTGAGTCTAATAGATAGAAATTCAGAAACTGTTGTGCAGAAGTGCATTTTAGAAAAGGTATGATTAATATTTTTTAAATGAATTAACTCAGAACAAAAAGGATTGCAGAAAATGAATCTGGAAAAATAGTCTGTTCATGAGGTGCTACATGTTCTGCTTCAGAAACAGAGATCCTCCAGGATCCCTCCTTGCTCAGCCAGTCAAGATGACTTATTACACCTGCATACAGCAGAGGAGAAAACAGAAAGTAAAATTACTTCATTGATTTTGTTCTAGTGTATGTAAATAACCTTATTGTCAGATCTGCCCTTTCTAGGAGAAAAAAAGTTTTGTTCAATTTGTCAGTTGAGGTTTTTTTCTAAATCTGATTTTCATATTTCACCATTTCTCCACTGAGGACTCAGAAAACAGTAGCACAATTAACTGAAATTATTTTTACTTTGCAATCTATTTTATGGATTATTTCAAAGAGCTTTTGAAGTTTCTTAATAATTTTTTTTGTTTCACTCTAATATGGTGATTTAGGAAAAGAAAATCTCTTGAGAGATTTCAAGCATTTCCAGTATTTCTATTTTGTTGTCAGAACTGTTAATAAAAACATATTTTTTCTGAATATATATTAAGTAAACAAAGTTCTAAACTCTTATACATGTTGTATGTGTCTCAGTTATAAAACAAATACTGTTTTGAAAGTAAAATAATCTATACACCACTAATCTGAGGAAAGGAAGCACAATTTATAAATCTATGGATCTGTCTCAAGCCAGTTCATTTTTAAGCCAAAGTCAGTCAGTGTTAGTGAATGGCTGGGAATATACATGTGGACAGTCACTTGAGGGCAGAAGTAATAACCAGCCTGTCAGTCATCTTAACAAGCTTCAACAAATATTGATCTTGGGTGTAGATGCATACAGTATAATATGCACACATTTAGAAATGTTAATAAAAATGTGATCTATTGCACTTTTCTCACTAAATACAAAATGCCAAAAATAATCTAAATAATTCTAGAAAATTGTTTGCTTAGCAAATCCATCTGCAAGAGATGTGGAGATAAATCAAGGGTTCCTCGATGTGACATGGCATATTTGAACTAACAGACCAAATAGAAACACCAGCTACAATTCAAACAGTTACAACTCAGTCTTATTAGATACAAGAAAAGCAAATTAGATTAAAAAATAATCTTACTTAGGTCACCTTTCAAAACAAACAGAAAAGTTAGAGAAGTACATTCTCAGTGCTCATGAGTCTAAGTGATGGACTTAATATGAAATATATTATTTTGCTATATTCTTCATGTCTGAAGTCAAAGTAGAGTTTATTTTTTTATGGGCTTTAAAATAATCTTTCAAAGCATATCAAGCTTCCCTAATAATCAGATCATATTTATATTCTAAATAAACAGCCCAGACAAAATTACAGATAGAATGCTGTGCTCCTGCCTATTATAAATAACAAAAACATTCAAGGACTGTGTGTCACTAGTTCTGATCTTACGACTTAAATACAAGTTAAACATTAGACAAGGTTTGTATTTCATATCTTGTCATGATTCCAGGTCTGTCAATGAAGTACTGTTGTCTTTGAAAATTTTACTAATTTTAAAACCTAGTTTGATTTTGTAAATTTCTATTCTCAGAAGGGAAATCAGCTTTAACAAATAGTAATACTGAGTCAACTGACACTAATACAATTATACTTATCATTTGAACAGGTATCTTCAACACTCGGACTGTAAATACACTGTAAACTTTAACAAAATTAACAAAGAGTTTACTTTGACTTACAGACAAGGGGTCAACTTCTGTTCTGAATTCAACCCATATTATTCTACAGGCTGTAAAAAAAACAGGTGGGTAAATAGTGCAGATATCAAAATATGCTACAAAGCAAACTCAACAAAAAATAAGATTATAACATCATACTATTGCAAAATAACCCATCAATCTGTTGTGAAACAAAACACGTAAGTAGGTATCAATACCTCTGACTTTTTCAGATCACCAACTTTTATAAATGCATCATGACCTTTTTTTCTGCTTGTATTTCAAATGTTTGAGTGCTTCCACAGTTCCAGAGATC
Source organism: Climacteris rufus (assembly GCA_013398175.1). Lineage (NCBI taxonomy): Eukaryota > Metazoa > Chordata > Aves > Passeriformes > Climacteridae > Climacteris > Climacteris rufus. The sequence continues at coordinate 318,873 of VZRZ01002954.1, forward strand.
ATTTAAAAAAGGAAAGCACAGAAAAATATACATATAAAATGTATAAAAATATATACTTTAAAATGTATAAAAATATACATTAAAAATTATGAGAGATAAAAAAAACATAATGGCATGTTCCAATGAAAGTACAAAGTAGCAAAACGTTACAGAAGTGCAAATCTTTTTTCACAGAATAGCAGAATTCAGGAAACAATTACAAGTAGCATTCAAAATTACTTTCTAAAAACCTCATAACATGTCTGTCATTAACAGTAGTCTGTGTCTCTAGCCCCTACTGCTTTGAAACTAAAGACTTTTTCATGCAGCATGCTGTACACACTTTTTTCTTAAATAACATTTTCCACACTGCCTCTCCCCAGGCAACAAAGCAGCTAATGCAGGCAGATGAACATCATATTTACAGCAAACAAGCAAGGACTTACTCAGAAGCAGAAGTCTGTCACTCGTAGAAATGTACTGAGCGAGCATCTGAACAATAAGAAAATTCCTAAACACTCCTAAATGGTGATAAAATGGTCAACCCTCGTGTGAGAACAAAATTCTTGAGCTGAACTAGCAAGGACAAAAGTACAAGTATCTAAAGGATTTTCTGAGGTCACTGAACAGGACAAGCATGTGCTCTTCACTTACACTTCGAAACAGTGTTGTCATTTTCTTGGAATGTTTCATACAAGGTGACAATTTCAAGCACAGCAGTCTGAGAATTAAACTGAGGTCAGAAAAACCTGGCCAGTTAATAGCAACCCCAAAGCAGTCTGTTCTTTATGGGGCAGCAGTTTCAAATAGATGAGATATATAAATATTTAATGCCTATCCTTACTTTTGCATAAATAAATGTAGCTCTTGGCCATGTACAGAATCATGTTTTTCCACTGCTGAGACCAGAGCTTAAAGTGGGAGTAAGAAGAAGGTTTTTGGAATATTCTGCACCCACAATGGTAAACACCTGGCATTACTGCTATGATTGGTAGCACCATCAATTGAATTGGCCACAAACCACTATATGCTTTAGCTTTTTCCAAAACTTATGTTACACTTAACAAAAAATAGGCTTGTCACTTATGGTCTAAAGAAAAAAGTTAGCCAGGAAATGGCACAGGATGATGTTCAAGAAACACACTCACCACATGAAACTCCAAGGCCTTTTTACTCCATTGTTTGGCAAGTCCAATAATGAGAAATATTATAAGAGACCTCCAATCTCACCTCCTTCTTCCTCTTACACTAAATTTGTTAACTTTTCAATAGTGCTAACTCTGAGAAGTCTATATGGCAATCTCCTTTCTGTTTTTTGCCTTTGTTGTAAATATGCATCAAGAAAACAGAAACCTGGAAGTGATGAGGGAAAGCACTCTAAATTCTAAATGTCCTCCATATCCTCATAGTCACAGGAAAAAAAGAAGGAAAAGAAAAATCAAAAACAGTTATTCAAAATTTTCCAGTTCAAAATAAAAACTAAAGATCTTTTTCAGAATTTTGACCACCTATTGAATTTTGGAAGTCAGAAGCCACTGTAAGTATTTGTTCTGGTTTAATTATAATAATCAGAATTTCAGGTGTAATTATGTTTCTGCTAATAAGCTAGAAGTACAACTTTGTTATACAAAAACCTAAGCAACTCGTTCCATACAGCGCCAGAGGAAGAGATTTCAAAGAAGTGCCGCCATAATAACAAAAAAAAAAATGAACAATGCAAGCTTTCACAATTATTATAAAAACTAGGATGGTCTTCTTTACATATGTATTTTTTTAGGAAGAATAACACAGAAGGTTTAAAATAATATTTTGTTTTCAGAAAATGATTATATAAAAAAAATTATAAGTTAAAAGAATCCCAGCATTAAGGAACTAGAGACATACTCCCATATAAGAGGAAAATCACAAAACCATGTTTAGTTATGTATTTATTACATAATTTGGGGTTTATGCTATGCACTCTAACTTTCCTTACTCTGTTGGACAGAACCAATTCCAAAATGCCCATGCAAAGACATAAGAAATCATGTTCAAACTTACAAAAAGCCTCGCTGAAAGGGTATTTGTAACACATTGCATCTACACACACACAAAACAATCCTGTTTTCTGTCTTTAAGTAGATATATTATATAATTAAGCAAAATGGCATTTGCACATGAAAAGGGAAATATTTTTAAACTTTACAATAAGATATTTCTTAATTTTGCATGTAAAAAGACTAAGTAGTAAGGGAATTAATGTGTTAAGTGTCACACACAAGATAGATAGAATTATGTTGAATGTTTGAGTTAGCTCAGTTATATATTCTTCTTCCAGACATGTTATGTTTGACTCACATGGAGTAAGGGCTCAGATTAAAAGTTTTAAAAATATAAACTCTATCAGAGGGTTTATTATGTAAGCATCACACCGTCAGATTCTGAAAATAGAACTCTCAGCTCATGAGAATCTCACACTGCAAACCTGAAGGAAGCCCGGCATGACTGACAGAACAGACATCCATGGGCACAAGGCTCTTCCCAAGAGAGACTGCACTAATCCCTCCATCATTAGCTTCCCATTCCCTCTGCACCAGGCAGTGCAGGCTGCTGGCCAATTCCTCCTGCACTTCAGTGTGGACAAAGCAATTTTTACATAGGCAGCATGTATATGCAAACACCATATAAAGGCCTAAGTGTTACTTTAAAGATGAAAAATAACTATATAAATGCATTATACATAAAGGTGTGTGTCTCCCTTATACCAAACACATTAGAATTAAGTACACTTCATAAATAATAGATTCTGGTTCATATATTCAGATATAAATACATCTGCTAAAATGTGTAGATAAACTATTTCCTTGGTTGCATTCTAGCAGAATAGCAATTTCCACCACGTTTGGAAGTTAGTCGAAGTAATCATTAAAACCTAGCAGTAAGGTTGTTGTAAAAAACAGAGTATGTTACAGTAACATTCAGAGGCAGCTATTTCTCCCAAAAGATAGCTCCTGAAAGAAAGTCCTGAGACACGGTGACAAAGTCAGACCATTTTTTCTCCTGAGACAACCCCAGTTTCTTTGTTCCTTTGAATATTGTTACTGGTTATGTTATAAGAGTCCCTAAATCTCAGTTTAACTGCAGTTATTGATTCTTAAGGTCTGAAACACGGGTTTAAACAGGGTTTTTGCCAGCTCCTTAAGTGTCTTTTATATAAAACATTAAGGACATTGATATATTTGTTTTCTCTTTTGGAGAGGTACAGATAACACTATCATTCTATACATCACCTTCATTGATTGGTTTATTTCTAAAAATATGTGACAATTTACCTGCAGGACACTTGTTCCTAACTCATTAAGAGCGATCAGTAAACCCTGTGGTGTTCATTAGAAAGAAACTTCTGTACACAGCAGCAAAAAAATATTTCCTTCAACACTGGTTCAGCACTTTCAGGTGGCTTTAAGGTCAAAGAAACAGATGACAACTACATTGAATGTAATCTCTATTGTATCTACTTGTTCCGAGGTCATCCTGGAGGCACAAGGGTTCTACCCATGCATGTAGGTTAGATTCACACAGACCGTTTTATCCAGTTTTTAACAATATTTATTTTTTGGGTGTTCATAAATTCTGAAATTTAGCGGAGAAGGTTTCTGGTGAAGTAATGAGCCAAAATATGACAAAACATCAATCAAAGAAGCTTGTGGCTTCTGACCCTTTCTGGGCTTGGTTTTATGACTTTCATATCTTTGAAGTTATGAAAAGGAGACAAGATATGACAGGTACTGTGCTTGGAGAAGCCACTTAGTCAATTTAATTCCAGCCACCTGTGAGCAGCACCACAGAACCACTTCAGCAAATTCAAAAGTGTTCAGCTCCCAATCTTTCTTTCACAGTAGTAAAACATAAACACTACAACAATTTGCAGGTGTATTTGGCTGACTGTCTTCCAGTCCATTGATGAAGTAAAGGATTTAGGCAAAAGTGCAACAATATTAGATTTCAACAGTGCAATCCATCCAACAAAATCAGAGATAGCCTTCTGAAGATCAGGAAACCCCTAAATGCAATGCAAAATGTGGTGGTGTGAAGTCTTAAAATAGTACCATGGCTAATTACTTCTGTATGATAGGTGAGCTGAAAGAAAATGAATCCTCATGTATATCACAGGTGACCTCTTCACATAGGGTATTTTAGCAAAATTAAAACTGTTTGCTCCCTTTTAGCTGTTCTAGAAGAGGAATACAGATGGAAAATGTTGGTTATTTCCAGCTTTTGAGGTTGTGAGGCTTAGCTACCGAGAAATTAGAACTTCTCAGGGAGTCTTTTGAAAGTCTGGATACTTGAGCAGCCCAAAAGATAGAAAAAAATTCTAATTTTAATAATATGTCCTTAGTTCTATCAAGCAGGAGATTTTTGACTTGTCTTTGAACAAGCCACATTGGATCTTTCTGCAGTCAGTGAAGATGCTTCAATTTTCAGCAGAAACTGAATCAGTGCCTTAGGGAAATAAGATTGCCATGCTGTTCTTTTGGGCAAGGGGAGAAGGTTTGGAGTAGAGCTGTTCATGAACAGAAACAAATTTAAAGTTATAAATAAATTGAAAGAAAACAGGAAAAGGCAACTGAGGCAGCCTATTGGAAGGCTAAACTGCTGCTAGGAGTGGCATCCTGCTACAATTTCATGTTAAAATTGATAGACTGAGTTACAGAGAAATATGTGCAGATGATAATCTTTTAATGTTTTTTACACATTTAAAATACTCACAGTCAATACTGCCAAGATAACAATAGGAGTTTACATATTTCAGAAACCAGAGTTCTGGAAGTTTGTGGTACATGAGTTGAGGGTAAAGCCAGAAGGCAGGAAAAAAGGATGAGGAAAGTAAGTGTGTGTCTTTTTGTGCCAATTTTCTCTCCTGCCTGAGGCTGCCACTTTGGTAATAACCTGAGTTTCTAACACCTTATATTACACAGGAGGCTCAAGACTCTGAAAAGTTATGTACAATAAGAATCTGAGAAATGTGTAGAGAGTAACAGTTTCTGTTAAATCTCAAAGCTTACCTCTGTTAAATTTAGGCTTTCTGGTAGGCATAAGTCAGTTGGAATGCTATCATAGGCACACAAATGACATCTGACTTCCAAAGGGAGGGGGCATTTGTGTTTGTTTGTGGAGGAAACAGGCCCTTGTTTGTGTGCAAACCAACATCTGGAGCACTGACCCACAGACCCACATTTTAACTCTCTCAACAGATACGGTTTCAACCCTTCATGAATGAATTGCTCAGCTCTGTTTAAAATCATACACAAACTAGAGATAAAAAGGCAGCATATTAGGAATTTGAGTGTTACAAGGAAAGAATTTATACTCCTTCCAAACAATTTTCCTAGGGCCAGCTTCTCATCAAAAACAGTAAAATAGAAGACATTCTCAAGCTTCCGTCGTGTGTCAGTACTGATTTTTTTTATTTTATTTTTTTAGGCACTGTACAAACCCAGAACAAAAGCTCACTGACAAATCTATTAACATGGCAGATGCTCTCCTTGCATCAAACATCAGAGGTCTTTTCCACTTAATGGGCAGAGTCTTTTCTCGTTCTGAAACGGAGCTTCCTGATGGAAGAAGAGACAAGATCAAAGCACAAGAAGAATGAGATGGGGAGCAAGACCCAGGAGTTCTAATCCATTTATATCATCCTGTCTTTCAATATTGTGAGCAAATTCCCCTAAAATGAATGCAGCCTATAAAGGAAGTTAATCCTGTTCTGTGAGATTACAAAATTGGAACAGAGAGCTTCATATAAAGGATAACAAGAGGATGGGTGTCAAGTTTGTTCCTTACCAGACAGACCAAAGGGAAAAAAAATGGAACAGAAAACCTTGCTCCTTGGTGCTACTGTGAATGCATAGTCTGGGAAATTACAGTGCTGAGAACTTCACCAAATATTTTGCAAAACATTTTATTTAATAGTAGATGAAGAGTGATACAAAACTACAGATTAGTAGTATTTGCACTTATGTAATATGTGCCAATACCATGCTCCATTTGAGCTTGTTTCATTTCCATTTCCATAACTGATATTCTACATGGATATTTTATATGTTTATTTACTTACAGGCACAGGTATACAGAATAACATATAGGTTATTTTTTTACTAGTGATTAGGTATCTTCTAACACAGAAAAAGGTGGTGGTTATCATAGGAAATTATAATTGCATTATTAAAATTATGTAACTATATCAGAGCCCATAAAGAGAACAGTAAAGTTTTAAATATTAATTCCCAGCAAATAATCTTCTTTCACATTGCAAGCAACAAGAAAAGTCAATATGTTTTTCTGCAGTACCTCAAATGTTCATCTGCAATATTTTGATAGTTCCTCAGTCCACAAACGTTCTCCAACAGCTCTCAGTGCACTGACTTGCGAAAGGAAACAGGCTTTATAATGTAACTATCTATACGCAATCAGAACACTCAAAACTACCAATCCCTGTTTCCTGTAGTAATTTTGAATTTGTGAAATGCTTGCAAACTTTTCAGCAAGAGTAATTACCAGAACTAGAAGAGACACAAGATATTTGCATTTAAATAAAAATTCCCCTTAAAATTACTAGCAAACTTAAAAATTGATTTACTAAAGCTACGTAACTCTGTTAGTTCCCAAACCAGAATAACATTCACTTTGTGCCTGCTACAACCTCAATAAGGGCAACCAAAAAACATCCTCTTTAAATTCAAAGGCACTTGAACCAGGACATAAGGAGCAGAACACTCAACCTTATGAGAAATATGTAGATTGGAAATTCACATAAAAGGATTTAACTGTTTTCTGGTGATAATCCTACAATCATCACTGAATAGAAATATGCACTATGCTTTTACACACATTATGGAAATTATGTCTCCAAAATTCTGGGTTGTGATTAGTCTAATCAGAGCAATACAAAATCATTCTGCATTCAATAATCTCATTAGGAGAACTGCTGTCATTAACCCATCAAACGTATCTATTTAATTTTTTCTATGTTACTTGGAGAATAACAGCATTCCCAAGTTAGGAATGCCATAGCATACAGTTAAATTACTCATGCAGAAGGTGCTAAAGCAGTTGGAATATATCAAGATGTCTCTTGAAAACCAAGCTAAGGACTAATATGTGATCTCCACAAACCAGAAATTAGTGGTACGCACTGTAAATGTATGTTTGATTTTGCATCAGCATCAAAAAGTGGGTGTCATATTTACAAAGGATTTTCAGAAACACAAGTCCTAAACCTGTATGTAGAATACAGCAGGAAATTGCTAGTCAAGGGGCTATGGGGTTTAATAACTACAGAGGTAAGCATAGATTCAGTAGAGGCTCCACAGCACTTTCATGGACAATCTTGCGTGAAATGTATATTGAGAGGGGGTAAAATTTTGACCTTTTAGGCAGAAGTTTAGTAGAGAAGTTTCTGTTCAGCGATACTGAGGCTGAATTTGTCTGGCTCCATCACAGAACCTTCACTTTGCAGCCTGATGTGTATGGATCAGACAGGATAACCACTGTGATCCTTGTTCTCAGTGAACATCCAGAGGCAAAGCTGAAGGGAGGAAAAGTTGAAGGCAACTTCCCATACATAATCCAAAAAGTAAGATATGGCCATTTTCTCCCAGCTGAAATGCAAAAGAAGGGGCAGGGAGAGAACACAAGTACCTAGAGGTCAAGCACTAGAACATCAAGGAAGAATTTATAATGATTATTTTTAAACATTCCAATGCCAACTTTTTTCTCCTTCTCAAGGTATTAGAGGTGACTCCACGAGGATACAGAGCTTGTGCTTAGGCATCTATATTTTCTTCTAGGTCAGATTAAACTAATGTAATAAAGTAATGGAAAACCACTGATGGATCTTGGCTGAAGACATAGATGTCAAACTTTCTTTAGATAACAGAAACACTGTTTGACAGAGAAAGGTATTTGTTAGTGACTTTCCATCTACTACAAAGCACCTTGAGTTGTCTTGGCACAGTGACTTGCCATATGGAGTGATGTGTGACCTGTGTTAATTTTGTTCCTATCAAGATATTTTGTTCAATTTCCACAGAGATGTTGTGATGGAAATTATTGGCTACATATGGCAGCAGAAATACATGAAAAATTGCAGCCTTTTAGGACACTTAGAATGGATCATAATTCCATAACAAAATCCCAACAATTCTTTACCATTATTAGTCTCCATTACCAGAAAAAAAAGTATCCTAGTAGCAACAACAATAATATTGCTTCATTTACTACTAATGTGGCAATTAACTAAGCTGTCCTTCTACATTTTTTTCCTAATGGAAAATATTTGAATATTCAGTTGCAATTGTTACATTAAGCCTTAACAGCAGTAAATTTCTTTGATGAAGACAGTTCCCCTATACTTAAGGCAACAACTGTTCTTGAGGCAGCCAGAACTATTCTAAAGGAAAGCTTTGGTCAGCCCTTGTTTCTATCTGTAACAGAAAGTTGTTTTCCTCATTGTTTTGAGTGTTGACTATTTTGCCTTTCTTTAGACCATAACCATCTTTTCTCTGAATGTAAATCCAGTTGTTTATATTGAATAACATGGTCATTCTCCTTTACAGCCCTTTAAATAGGTTGCTCCCAAACTCAGATATCTGGGAGATATTCTATCAAGTTGTCAATTTATCAGTTGTCAGTTGATGAATTTCAGATAATCACAGATCATTTCTTATAAATAACTGCATCAGTTCTGCAATAGACCAATACTTTGGGTTTGTTTGTTTCAGCACCGACCCATTTTGATTACCAATGTTACTGCATTTACTTTATTTGAAATCTACTCTGCATTTTCACTAATGTCTACCTTCCAGTAGAATCCAAAGGCTGTTATGAAGAATATCTTTATAAAACAACTTTTAACAGTACTACTAGCATGTCTTAAAGTTATTTTTAAAGACTAATAGGCATACAGCTAAATGGAGTAAGAAAACAAAAAGGGATACATATATTACAGCAATTTCTAAAAAAATTACAAATTATTTGGGTTATAGCCTACCCTGTTAGCACTCGGACTCTCGGTGCAAGTCCAGGGTCAAAATCTAACCAAGCAGAAAATTAATTGAAGCAAGATGCTTGATTATGACTTAAAGAATTTTCTTTTCAACTGGTTTTGTATAAATCCTTTTTCTAGTCCACTGGGGTGATCATGGGAATATTAAGGGAATTATTTGAAGATGAGTTTCATCTGCTCTGAAACATCCTCATTAGTACTGATAATGTGCATGTTGTGGAGAACCCATCTCGACTTTAAAAACAGCAGCTAAAATATGCAAGGCTTAGAAGCAGAAAAAGTTGAGATAAAGTTTTTGCTCACACAAATTGTAATAGCAGTGAAGTCAGCAGAACAGCAGGAATCCTGACCTTTTCTATACATTTGACAGTCCCATTTGTTTTGAAAGTATGTCCCACATGGCACTGCCTCATCTGTCACCGAGTGGGTGGGTACATGTTCTTATGTACAGTGATAGAAGAAATATGACCAATTGCAGAGTAAAGAGAAAGCTGAAGAAGAAGGGAAGTAAGATGACCTGAAGCTCTCCACACACAATAATAACCTGAATCTAGCAGGAAAATTCTAGTAAATCCAGAATATTAAAAATATTCTGTTTACCTAGGCAACCTGTGAGAAACAATGCCACACATTCAGACAATTTTTAAATGGCAGCACCAATACCATTTCCTTCCCCCACCTTCTCTCTGTATTTTCATTTACAGAAATACTCATAAAAACATCAGTATTTTTTTCCCAGAGCAATGTAACTTTATCCAACAGCCCAGGTTGGTATCTGAAGTCTACTTTAGCAATACTCCTGTGTACAGTGTTTATTACTTTTAAGAAAGAAACAGAACTAAGGCTAAAGAAAAAGAAACATTTTCAACCCTTTGATTATATAAACTAATAAATACTCTCCTCCCAGACCTAGGATCCTTGAAGTCAACACTTTCTGAAAATAAATGGTTTCTTACCTTCCATATTAAAAAAAATAACAACAGTGAGGTCAAAAGGTTTTATTCATAAAATATTCTTATAGCATTTTATCTTTCTTTGTCTTCCCCTTTTTTCTTCTCCTGAAGGACATTTAACATTAGAAAGGTGTAACAATTACAGCTTCATGTGCCTTTACAAAGCTGAATTTAAAACATGGACTCGTGCACATAGGTGACACACATGACTTCATGTATTTGCTACAGACAACTGCATTTCCTTTCTCTCATAAGCTTTACTGTGTATCATTATTGCACCAGACTTTAAACAAAGCTCTGATGTAGCAAAGCCTTATCCTGTCATATGATCTATCATATCCTTATCCTGCATCGCAGTAGCAGATATATTGAAAACATATTGCCTTTCTGTGATTTATATTGGTGCAAGCCACTGAATCACAAGAGCTATGAAGTCTTCAGGGCAGGAATCATGATGATACATTTGGTAAATGCATCACATTTATTCAGTAGCTACACAGTCCACAATTAGGTTTCTGTTATACTGAAAAAATATATCAATAATCAATAACAATAATTCTTCTCTAGCTTTATATTTATGCAATAAATAACATCTGCAGCAGCTGAGGAACACAGGGTCATTTTCTGTAATCTTTCAAGTTTTGTATGACCAAAATTATATTATTATAATAGAACAGGAACTCTGCTTAGCTTGATGATTACGATCCTTTAAAGCTTCTTAAATTAAGTGCCATCCTGAAGAAAATGAACTTGAAAGGGAGAATAGCCTGGTTTTATTTTTTCATCTCTTTCTACGTCCATTCAAACTTTTTGAAGAAACATCAGGTTATCCTTTGATAAAAGTGAAATGAATTCTATCCTATCCTTTCCCATTTCTCTATAGTTCTGTACAGTTAGATGAATATGGTTATGAGTGGAGTAGAATGGTTTTGTAGCTCCCTCTGGAACTTAAAAAAGAAAATTGGAACACTTGGCAAAGCTCATTTGCACTCAGCAGCTTGACTAAAATCTATCTCAGGATAAACAAAAAATAATGTGAAACAACCATTTAAACAAACTGCCTTGCACAGGCCTGGGCTGTTCTCAGCTTCATCTACTTGCTTGAATATGCTTCAAAAGAATATCACTCACTAACCAATTTGCCATTGCTCTCTATCTAATGTAGTGAGATAGGATATTTTTTTACCTGTGAAATTATGAGGATTTCAAATCAAAAAACAGCCAAAACCAAACCCAAGAAAAAAATCCCCACAGATAAATCTATTACAAATTAGACTTTAATCCAAATTTGCCAGACTACTCCTAACTGTAGGGTTAGTGCCAATGCTTCCTGAGCAGTGAAGAGAAAGCAATGGTTGCCACAGCTCTCAGTACAGAATAACTATTGGGAAATGTTGGCTTCTCAGTGGTGGTGACAGTAGGATACCCACTGAATACAGGACAAGAACCTTATTGATATGGCCTCTCATTATACACAGAAATCACTATTTATATTGCATGAGACCACAGATCTTTAATGTGTAGTTCAGCTCCCCTTTGGCTACAGAAATACGAGGTAAGCAGAGAGGGGAAGTGACAGCACGAGCTACATGAGATCACCTAAGCTGCACTCGTACCATGTTGGCTTTCACCTGCACAGGATTCGGCTCACAGGCTGCTGCCAGGGCTTTGAGTTTTTCCAACTGCAGCCAAATGTTCCATAGCAAATCACCCCTTGGGATACATGAGGAAATGACCACAGTAACTGATTCCTAGCCCTACTGACAAAGTGCAGGTGTAGTATGAACCCTGACATTTTCACTATAAATTATTTGTTCATGCCAGGAAACTTTTCTTCTTGCAGGATGTTGCTATCCTTAAGCTTTGGTAAGATTCTGTGGGAAATACTAGACAGGAAGGCATCCAATTGCCAATGGGCCATGTCAGTGTTCTTTTCTATTCCAAATAAGGCAAGAATGTGTTGCAAAAGCACCATATGAAATCTCGAGTGGCTATTGAACTTGCTTATGGTTGTAATGTATCTTGAAATCCAAGCTTAATACCTAAATCTCACAGATAACAAAGTCTAAAATTATATGGGTTTCCTGAACACATGCATGAAGTCCACAGCTGAACAGAAATCAAACTGACTAATTGTCTCCTCTTGATATTAAAAAAAAAGAAATTAGAGGGTTTTGAAACATTTGTTACTACAATTCCTAGAAATCAATGCATTTTAAAACTGACCTTTGCATCTATAAAAAAAATCTAACTAACTACTAAAAGATTAGTTTATTATTGCACATTTTGTTCTCTAGATTTGTTAAGAGAACTTCTATTAAAGAAGCTTCTACAACTTAAAATGGTTATTTCAATAAATAAATAAATAAATCTAACGAAAATTATGAAATATGACTCTACAGACGGACCAACATAAAACTAATGGTTGGAAAAGAACTTAGGAAAAAAAAAAAAAGGAGATAAAGAAACAGCTGCAATTACTCTCCCACCTTTAGATTATTAATCACAAGGCAGCTGCCAACTGGGCTTTTATGCTGAGTTAAATAGTCACCAGCTTGTAGTATTTATTTTATTTGTCACAAGTAAGCTGTTACTTCAGAATTCAAATCCTGTTTTAAAAAATAGACCTAAGAATTGGAACTGTACTTCACAGATATTGGACTGGTCTGTTCACTTCAGTGGTTTTTGCAGTTTGATCAATAGGTCACCAGCTCCCTGGCTCCTTGACTTGCACTGACTGGCAACAATTTTGATAAGCAAACTACAAACCAGCACAGCGTCCAAGCAACTTAGGGATATACATATTGATTTCTTTCTTAATTTCTTTCTTACACACAATTATGGACAGAAAATATGTAGCACATTTATGTGAATAAGAATCCAGAGGGTTCTTATTTAGTATATGCAGGAACATGTACAAAATAATATACATAGATATAACATTTCTGGTAAATATTCGGTAAAAGAAGAGATGGCTGGACTGTTCATCTTCTGCCAGTGGTTAATTTAACTGATTACAGTTTTCTCTCAGTCACATTTTTACTGCTTTACTTTTTTTTTGTCTCAAATTGAGTAACAAAGCCAAGTTAATTTGTGGCAATATACTTAGAAATTAGCTTTGACACTGACATATGAAAAACACTGGAGGAGAAAAGCGTAATACAACAAAAATCCAATATTTACAGAAATACTCAGAAGGATTAATGGTATTATTCCTTTTTCCACAGTCTCCAAAACACCAAATAGAAACACTTGTTTCAGTTTTATCTCATACCTCAGCCTTTTTAACTACCTCTTTCAGTTTGTGTCCATTCCAGTTTGTTCATTCCTTCCTGTTTACTCCTTGGGCACTTTTCCCTGTAGGAAACAGGGTGTAGGCAGCAGGAAAACACTATGTCCCTAATTCAATATGACTAAAATGCTGGTGATTGAACACTACACTGAACTTTTCCTACCTACACCAGCTTCAGTGAACATGTTCCTACCACTGCATGAAATATGTTCCCATGCTTATCTGCCCTTGATAATATGCATATAATACTGTTTTATATAACAAGAGAGTTATAACTGATTTAAATTCTCACAATATCCTACTTCCTGTGGCAGGGAAAAAAAGGTTTCAATCTGATAATGGTTGCATTAGCCTAAAACATGCATGTGAATTAAGTGAACACACAACAAAGAAGAAATAAAGTTTCTTATCATCCAGTGAGTGCTGTGGATCTTACAGTCACTTCAATGCTAAGGTTTACAGGTCCCTAAAACTGAAGCATTTTCTTATTGTCAAAAAGCTCAAATTGTCTTCTCTGGTGCAAAAGGGAAGATCAGGCATAATCTCCATATCACACCATTGCTCCTGGAATATGGCCTATAGCTATGGGAGGTGGTAAGCAGAGTTGTTACTGAAATGAGAAGACAACACATATCAGTGTACTCTGAAATATCTGGAAAGTAGTCAGTGGTGGCTGCAGACACATTAGTGGAGAGCTGTATAACTTGGAGTAACTCATTCTGGAGAATGCCACTCAGTTTTGTTGAAAAATTAATGTATTAATCAAAGGAATATGCCTGAATATATTATAGTTATTAAGTCTGATTATCACTATTAAGAGGTAGTTTTTAATTATGTTAACTGTTTATTTCTTAATGCCTTAGCAAAACAAAACAAAAAAACAACAGTAGAATTTTATGAGATTGCCTTTCTTTCAAATCAAGGGCAGATTCTATCTTATTTTGCACCAAGCAATAGCACTTGCTCTGCTGCCAAATGGCTGCAGTTACCACTATTATGACTGGCACCAATACAATCCCTTTAAGCCTTGAAGTAAGTAAATAAACAGAGTAACAGAAAATTTAGCACAAAATGGGTTACTGACAAACCACAATAATTTCCTAGAAAAGCTCAAGATTCTTAAACAAAAGAAAGAACTCGGCATCTCCTGAGGCCAGTGCAATCTCTCAATTTACACTATGTTGGCCTGGAAGAGACTCTAAGTAAGCCAAAGAGACAAGCATTAAATTTACTGCTTTAAAACACTGTATCCTCTCATTCAAATAGGTTCATTAAGTAAAGCTGACATAAACCACTGCAAATTCTTTACATGCTGCAAACATTTCCTTACAAATCAACAACAATAAAGAAATCCAAGCTTGATCCTAAAGCTTTTATTTTGAAATTTCAGTGAGGAATTGAGATTTAATCTCCTCTGCATTGAATTAAGCACCTTAAATTTGCAATACAAAATCAGTATTTCTGAGCCCTCATGAATCTAAGTGACAGGTGAAGAAAGACCTCCAGCTCAGACACATAGAGTACTTGATCAAGACAGAAGTGAACACAGCTCACTCATATTTAAAACATTCTTTCATATATTTTTAATAAAATAACTGATACAAATTCAAAACCAACTTCATAAATCAAACATTATTCAATGTATGAGGCTTCAAGGTTTCCCCTGTTATGGCTGTGAGCGTGCCTGTCTCTGAGACAAGGGTTTTGCACTTGAATGCTTGAGGTTTTATGAAAGGTTTATTGGATTTCATAGTCCCTTAAGGGGAAACCCTTTAAATGTCTTTGCAATTATAAGTCTAATAACAATTTCAGCTCTTGGACAGAGCCTTGACTTGACAAAGATAAGGAACTGGAAGTTGCTCAGTCAATACAAAGCTATTAATCTCTGTCACCCTGCTGTCATTGTGGCTCAGGGAAACAATGTAGTTTCTTGACCTACGTGAAGCCGTGTAGTGATTTTATTCAGGATGTCAGCATTCATCAGCACAGATTTTGTCACACCCCAACTCACTTGAAGAGCTCCCAGTTCTTTATCTTGACTGCGTTGACACCCTTCAGATACCAGCAGTTTGTTTCAGTCTCTGCTTATTATTATTATTTAGCACCTACTCATGTGTAAAAGCCTTCAAGAATAAAGTTTTGACTTGGAATATAAGCAGTTTCATCACTGCCTTCAGTGTCTTCAGAGGACAGTTTTAAGTTGCCAAATGCTGTTCATGCTTGCATATTCAAATGAAGGTTAATTCTGTTCGTCTTCAGAGAAATTAGATTAGTATTTTTCCTTAGTGGTGCACTTTTTAGTGTCACCCTTCTCTGATCTTGACATATAACTTGAGAAAGTTGATCAAACTCTTAGCAAATTATCCTGACAATGTTATCATAGGAATGCACAATTAGTGTGGATTTGTCTTAAATAAACCAAATTTATCTTTCTTTCTTGGTTAGTGTACCCTTGCTATAGGAGAAACTACAGCACTGATTAGTTAATTAACCTATTCTAAAGTCTTTGTGAGCAATGAAAAGACCCCTCATTTTCTTCCAAAAGACTTTGGACAAGACTAGAGTAATAGTTTGTAGAGACTTCATTAAATATCACATGCAAAGAGCAAACTGATGTAAAAAGAAGTAATCTAACCAGTTCATACAGAATGATAACTGCACTCAAACCTTTAATAAATATTTCCTAAAGGAACTACTGAGTAATGACAATGTGTATCACAAGAAAAAATCATAAATTATGAGCAATGTAGGAATGACGATTAGGCGGGTTATTTTAACTGCCAAACACTAACTTACAATATTATACTAAACAAGATATCTCAATATAGCAAAACCTGGCAAATATTAGTAATGTCAACAAAATTCTTAGCAGTACAGTATTCTTGTACTATACCAAATGTAAAGTAACTTCACTGACTTCAGCAAAACTATTATAGAATTTCTCTGAATAAATAAGATTTTTAAAGTGAAATGACATTCTACCGAATTTGCAATGTTGATAATTTGTGTAACGAATGATATTGTATAATGAATACAGATGCTCCTGTAAAATTGCAAGGGTGTTTTAATTCTGGGTTTTGTGGGTTTCTTGGGGGGATTTTTTAGTGAGTATTTGGAATGCAAGGAACTACAAGAGAAAATTAAATACCTAAAACTACAGCAGTTATATTTCTTTCAGTCAGTCCAGAAGTTTTCTATCAACTCTTGGGTTTTTTTCTCTCTCTTTTTCTTCACTCTTCATTTTGTCCCTTTATGATGTTCCCCTCTTTGTCCTACTACCCTCGTGTTTTTATTCCTTCTTGCCCTTGCATCTGTTTCTACTCTCCATCTGTTTTGCTGAACAGGTTGCAGAGCAAGTTATATAATAACTTTTTAATCCTCCTGCTGAAATTGGCTGCAACCAACCTGCTGGTCTTACACTTGCTGAGTCAACCTGCTCTTTGAGATGTAGTCCTTCCAGTGTACGAGACTGACAGAGGCAGTGCTGGTTCAGCAAAATCACCATGAATAAAGGTGAGAGTAGGCAGCTAGAAAAATAAGCTAAGAATTCTCTTCAAATTAAATTGTTTTCTGTTTTTTCTATGTAGGCTTCAGAGTATGAAGGTTTTGAAGCTGGTTTACAGTATAGGTTCACCTGGTTGAGGAATGTAGTTCCATTTCTTTCTCTTTTTATACTGGACAACCCTAAAAGTCAACTCGCTCAGAAGACATTTTTAATGTGTCTTCTGGTAGCTACAGAAATTGAAATGTATGGGGAAACTGAATTAATGCATCATTTGTCTTAATCTTGTCAAGGCAAGGATCTTTGTTCACTGAAGTCCATAAAGCTGTTCCCAGTAGCAGAGGATTAGCACCTGCAGGTATAGGTGGAATTGCTATTTCTCTCTTACTTTTTCTACACTGATATATTTTATATTAGACAAATTTCCAGTATCTTTCAGTGTATTTTCTTTCTCAACTATCACTCTCCCTCCTTTCAATCTTTCTGTGGTCTTTATCTTCTCCTCTTCAGTTCCATTAATCACATTTTCTGGTATTCCAGCCATTACGAAGAAAGAATACAAATCCTCACCTCATGACACATCTTACATACTGTGGAGATGCTTCAAGCTTTCATAAATGTTTAAATCAAAATCCTTCTACCTGTTGTGTGCATGTATAAATGTGCATGTAAATATTCAAGCACACACGTGCAGCATCTGTCATAACAAGCCCTCAGGTACTCAGGGCTGTTGATACACGATAACAAAAACAAAACACATAGGCTAATACCAATTATAGAGCCAAGGATTGTATCATTCACTCTGATCTCTCACACTATTTCATTAATACTTGCTTATCAACACAAGCCAGTACTT
Source organism: Climacteris rufus (assembly GCA_013398175.1). Classification (NCBI taxonomy): domain Eukaryota; kingdom Metazoa; phylum Chordata; class Aves; order Passeriformes; family Climacteridae; genus Climacteris; species Climacteris rufus. Next base: position 336,501 of record VZRZ01002954.1, read on the forward strand.
TTCATCCTTTTGGGCAAGTGCCAACACTACACTGCAGTTTGACCAAGTGTAATGCAAAATGTTCACTCTCTCTCTTGCCCTGCTACACCGTGCACAGCTGCCATCTCCTTCTAACCTCTCTCAATGCAAATTAGATGGGGTTGACAGGAGAGCACAAACAGATTTTAGGAGGTAACATTTTTGTGCAATAGGTGATCTCATTTTTAATTTAGCATTTTCTTCTTTTTCTTTCAGTTTCTCCATTATTGAATTCCTCTTGGTAGTTTCTTTCCAATTCTTCACAAAACTATGTTCTTGGATATGCTCAAATCTTATTTCTCATTCTCACAAGAAAACACCTAAGGTTCTGGCCTTTGGTTTTGGGTTTTTTTCCCTATCTTTGTTCATTCGGTATTCATCTACATTCCATCTCACATGGCCAAAGCAGATTTGCCCACAGTCCCTCAGATCCTCTGAGAAAGACATGGACAGTGGCACACACGGTTCACCACGAAAGAGGTATGAATTTATGGCTACTGCTCCTCCTGGAAGACAGTCAAGTTCATGAGGACACAATACCATTTGCAATCTAGCAGTGCCTGTTACCAACTTCATGGCCCATTTTCTGGGCAGACAGACGATGCATCAAATATTTCCTCCTGACTTGCTTCTCCTCTTTCTCATCACTTTTACAACACTGAAAGAGTTCATCCCATATTATAATAAATACAAATGCTTTTATTTCATTTTACTCCATTTGACCCACAGGATCCAAAGATTCTGAAGCACTTTATACTGCCTGCGGTTTCACACCACTTTCCGGTTCCAATTGTTCTTAAAATGTCACTGGCAAGTTTCTGTCTCATTATATAATAAATTTGAAATAACAATACTTCAGCTTTAATATATGGTGAATCCTGAATTCCTATGCTCCTTCTTTCACTGTCTTTATGTTAAAACTAAGGAATTAATCCCTCTGCTTCAATTTTATCTTACCAGATGATAATGTGTCTGCAGTGACCAAATAATTAGGGATTGTGAAACACTTTTAGTACTTAGAAGCAGTGCTTTGAATATCTAAAATACTATATAAAAGCTACATATTAGCTATATGTTACTCTTGTTTAGGTGTGTCAGTTTGAAAAAATCAACAGCATGTGAGAATTTAAGTAAAAACAGGCCTGTATGATAATCTACAAATGACACAATTCATAAGATATTTAAATATTCATATAATTAAAGACAGAAGGGCAAAAGGAAATTCTCTTTGTTTAAATGGCTGTTTAATTTCTCCTTCTCTCTTGCTAGATCCCATTTAAGTGAAAAACCCTTTAAGAGCATAGTCTCTGTAAAACTGTAATATCTAATCCTTTAAATTTGAGTATATGTTAGTGACTCTGGCACTATAAATTTTCATTGTATAAGTCTTTTCATTTATAAGTTATGTTGTAAAAGTGAGATTGCACTGTAAAGTCTTCTACTTTCAAATGAATAAAACAGAGGCATATCTGGAAATGCTTCCTGGGCTGAAGAAGCTGTAAATCAGTGGGATTGCAGCATGTGGAACAATGTACCTCTCCCAAAATGCTTTCAGTAAAAATTGCTCCATCTGCTTGCTACTTGTTAATAAATGGGATCAGATTAAAATGTATTTTAAAATAATTGAGAGTGTGTTATACAGAAAGATTTTGTAAGTCAAAGTATTTCCACTCTTTTGGCATGATTGTTACAAATAAACATTTCCAGTAATCTTTTCTTTTGCACAAGCACTCTGATGCAACACTACTTCCCATTACATTTAAATTTGCTTTAAGAGAGTACAAGAGTTATTAGTGATTTATAGTGAAGTAAAGAAGAATCAAGCCAAACATTTCTCATTAAATCTCTGGTTTACTTTGACTGTGCCTCACTTCATCATTTTGAATAACACTTCCCGGGAGAATTTACAAATCAGAATTTATGCTAATTATTTTCAAGATTTTTAGAAAAACTCGCTGTCAGTGCATTGAGTAATGAAAGAGGAGTTGAAAAATGCAGTGCTTCATCTACAAGATGGCCCAGTAGAATAGCAGCACAGTAAACCCTTGTCTAAGAAAAGGCTGGGGCAGTTCCAGTGCTCTTTCACTGGATGTTAAAAGCATGAGAGAATAACACTTTGCTTCATGAAATCAGAATTAAAACTGAAATTTACTGAGCTCCCCACTCCAATGTACATATATGAGAAAAAAACAAAACAAAACAAACAAACAAACCTCCAAAGATTATAGTTCTATTATTATGCAAACTCATTTAGAAAAAGTTAAAAGTAAATTTTAAAGGAAACTGAAAAGTACCATGTCAACAATGTCAAAATGTTATTATTTCTTTTAAGTTAAATTCTGGAACAAAAAAGACCTTGGTTTTATGAAGTGTTTCAAATACAATAGAACAATGAAGACTGCAATAGTATAATTTTCATGTGCTTGTGCTTTGGTTTTTGCTCTCAGGTAAGCAGATTCCTACCCCAATGCCTTAAATAAGTCTTTTGTTCTCTATCTCAGTACAATCACAAATGCTAAATGAAATTGTATTTCTTAATATATATATCAGAATTTGGGGAAATAATATTCTTTTTATAAAATCTGAAAGGAATTCTGTTTCACTGAAAGCAAGTTTAACCATGCAGATTTGATAAGAATCGCCCATTTATTGTGTAGTGAAAGCTAAACAAACAAGTCAACCTAGTGATCCTGTTTTCATTATTTCTGGTAGGTTGGAATTTAAGCCTTCAGTTTAAAGGTATCTATGACTTGTGAGCTAGGCAGCCTCCTAACAAACATGCAGCATTTTGTTCCTTTCCCCAGTGAAACTGTAATTAGTTCTCTTTACAAAGTGCAGGAGCTCAGGGGACAGTAATGAAGTAATGTGTGTTTTTGCATGTCAGGGTCAGAGCAAGAGATCTGCCCTGCCAGAGCATACTGAAGACCAATTTCCATTGGGTAAGGAGATGTCTTTACAACAGTCTTGGTAGGATAAAAATTTCAAGGGAAGCAGTAACTTGGCAAGGAACAAGTAGAATTCTACTATGATTAAGTTTTGAACTTTTAGATTTTCACAGCTCTCATAAATAGGAGTGTATTTGGGTTTAATTATTCACAAATTATGGTATGTTATCACACAGATTTGATCTCATTCAGGGATGAACCATTCCAGAGTGAAAAACTATTATGCATTAATCACCCTTATACAGCTGCTGATAGCATTTGATTTTCATCTCATGTCTCATTATTCACCTTAGTGCAGATCTGTGGCTGTAATAAACATAAAATGATCCAAGGATCCTACTATTGTACTATTACTGAAATGTAACATGACTGTTTAGGTTTAGATTTCTACTTGACCACTTTGGGTCTGGAAGCTGTTGCTATGCACAGCAATACATTTTTTCCATTCATACATGGAAAACACCAACACTCTGGAGTCCTTTATCACAGGTATTCAAAAAAAAAAAGGTCTTAAAAATTAGTAAAGGTGGCCAGGCATGAAAATTTCCTTCTTTGAAACAGAAGTTACCCAGACAACAACCCAACATCAGGAGCACAAAATGTGTCATCAAAACTCCGATCAGAAATACAGTGTGCCCTGATTATACCTAGCCAATGAAAAACAGGAGCAGCATTTGAAATCTTTCAAGGAGACAAGGCAGTGATGCTCCATAAAAACACAGAGGAAGGTCACATTATGTTAACTCAAAACAAAAGCAGACGAGAGAGTTCAAATACTAAATTCTGTCTCTGTCAGCAGACTACAGAGATTGGAAGTATTTAGCCTATTTTGGAAGCTGGTGGATTCTTCTCTCAAAGAATTTTCTTTTGTTTCTAACTCTTAGAATTTACACACTTTATGAGGAACTTCAGTGAGAAAATACAACTGATTAATCTTCTTTCTCCTCTACCTGTTCTCTTCACTATTGACTTTGAACTGTGGGTAAATTGGATTTGATTTTAAGTTGCATATCTATTACTTCTTCATATGGCCTCTGACAATGCACCTATTTTGAAATTGGATGTTTATACAACAAAGAAATTTTACTCTTCAAAAAGGTCAAAAAAAACCTCACATTAAATGCAAACCTGTGATATGACTGTTTTGAAGAATTATGAAAGGAAGAAAAGAAAGCAGGTGGTATTTTAAACAGTAAAAGCAATCGTATATGTCACCCAAAATACCATAAACACAGTTCAACAAAGAGATTTGTTTGAATGAACACGGCAGGATTCACCACTAAACCCTTTTCTAGATGGGAAACCTATCAGTGTGCTCTTAGTCTGCACACATTTTATTGTGTTATTCATAGAGACAAAGGGAGTTTGAAATTAGTCTAGAAGTGATTGACTAGAACTCTGCAGCTACACTTACAGCAGCTCTACAGCAGGTCCAGTTTTAACACACACACACAAAAATCATAGTGAAGCAATTTGCTTTGCTTTACAAACATAACACACAAAAAGCCAGGAAATGACAGCAGGAGTCAGTGGATACTTTATTCCAAGAAGCACACACTTACTTAAAAAGCCCCACACACATCACTAGAAATTCTGCTAAAGGCCAAGTACAACTCTCAAAATTACCTGTTCCACTCCAAGAACTGGTCTGTTCTACAAGATAACTTAAGGTCTGCTTTAATAAATTTGTTGTGTATTACAGTTTTTCCTCCTCCAGTATACTTTTTCCCTAGGGTTAATTTGCACAGATACTGGGATAAAGTATAAAGAATAGGAAGAAGAGGTAAAAGTTTACAAGATAACATCGATGTAAATGCTAAATGTAAATGATAACAAAGGTCTGTGTGCTAAGACATATAGCCAGGGAAAAAAGGCTAAGATACTAGAACAGAGTTACTGTTAATGGAAAAAAATTCAATTCTCCCTGGTAGACAGTGTTATCTAACAGTTATTTATTTGTCAATTGTTTGCAGACAGGTTTTCAGCTTTTAGGTTAATTATCAAATTCCCACCTCCTTCTGATTTTCTTCAAGAACACTCCCACACAGTGTGCCTTATCTATCAAATATACCCTTATTTAAGAAATGTAACATATAAATGCAATACCTTATTATCTGTCAATAATAAAAAACCAAAGTGCCAATGAAAAATTTTAACCAGAGGCAAAGTTACAGTAACTTATATGAAAAATGTATAAACAAACCCTACATAAAGAAATCAAAGAACTAAGCACTGTAAAATATTCCTGCTGATAGGCAGAATCTGTTTAAAAGGAAAACAAGGCTTTCCCACATATATTATTGAATCTGTTACAAAAGTTCCAACCATTTTAGTCTCTGGAACCATTACAAACATTAAGAATTATAATTAATTTCTGTTTAAAAAGAAAAAGCCACACATCTTTCCTCTGCATCAAGACACTCAGTGTAAATAACTGAAACTAGCTGATTCACAAAAGGTCTTTCGTTATGGTAGTTCCCAGGTTTGCTGTTCTGACAACATAGATGAGTTTTTCACTGAAGGTTCAAAGACAGTAATGGGAGTAATATAAATAACAGGTATGAAAATGACAATTAGGAGGAACAGTACAAGCAATAAAGGGACTGACAAAGTCAAGTCTGGAAAGTAAAAATAGGTTGCAAAAGGAGTAATGTCTGTAACATTAGTGAACATGTTCTAAGTACTTCTAATTCCAATAGCTCAGCTGGGGCCACTGCTATAAGGGGGGAAGGCAGAGTCGTTCAAACTCAGGAACAGCAGAGGCCGAATGCCACATTTGATGGGTTCATTCATTACAGGGCTGTAATTAGGCAGCTTTACGTTAGCTCAGGTATGTTTACAGTCACACATCTCAGCTGTTTGGAAAGATGCCTGTAAATTTTGGTGTAACTACTGCCAATCACAGTGTCATAAGTGAATGTCATAAGAGGTGGTAATGACCTCAGAATGCTGAAGCTGGCCAAGATCTAGACAGGGATCCAACACCGGTGCCTGGCTAATAAAAAAAAACATCTATAACCTCACACTATGGTAATTACATCTTCAAAGATGTGAGGGTTTCAAACTCAGGCCTGAAATGAAGCCTGTTTTGCATTTACAATGAGCTGTAAGCACAACAACCCCATGTGATGCTACAAGGTTGGGGCAGAGTGGCTGGAAAGGGCCTGGTGGAAAAGGGCCTGGGGGTGTTGGTCAACAGTGGCTGAACATGAGCCCAGGTGTGTCCAGGTGGGCAAGAAGGCCAAGGGCATCCTGTCTTGGATCAGAAATAGTGTGACCAGCAGGACCACAGTGATTCTTCCCCTGTACTGGGGAGGCCACACCTCAAACACTTGGTTCAGTTTTGGGCCCCTCACTGGACAAAAAATTATGAGATGCTGTGTCGCCCGGACACAAAAGAAAGATGCAGACACACGTTGAAGAAGAGAGCCAAGACCGTGGGCCAAAAGGCTGGGCAGGACTGCCCTACCTTCGACCCCGCACTTTATTTTATATATCCTTCTAGAAACCACTGTGGATTGGAGGGAGAAATAACCACCTCTCCATCACACTGGTCAAAGGAAATATCCATCAAATTTCTCCNAGGAAATATCCATCAAATTTCTCCGCCCAGGAGAAAGAAATTCAAACAATAGGATACAGTTACAAAAACATGGCTATGTTTACAGAGAGTGTATGATAAACTGTTACAGAAGAATGAAAACATCGAAGAACTGCAAAACCAAGGGCAACAATGCTGGAGCATGTCCAGAGAAAGGCAATGAAAGTCTGGAGCACGAGTCTGATGAGAAATGTCTGAGGGAGCTGGGGGGGGCTCAGCCTGGAGAAAAGGAGGCTCAGGGGTGACCTTCTCGCTCTCTACAACTCCCTGACAGGAGGGTGCAGCCAGGTGGGGGTCGGGCTCTGCTCCCAGGGAACAAGAGACAGGTCAAGAGGAAACAGCCTCAAGTTGTTTGAACAGGGGAGGTTCAGGTTGGATATTAGGAACAATTTCTTCACCAAAAGGGTTGTGTAGCATTTAAACAGGCTGCCAGAGAAGTGGAGGTGTCATCATCCCTGGAGGTATTTTTAAAAGTGTGTTAAAAGTTAAGTAGTGGGGCAGTATTTCTCACTCTTGAAAATCACAGCAGCAGATAATCTGGTAGTCAGTACCCAGGGTGTCACCTGCAAAGTGAGTGGGACCATGTTCTAACCCCATGCCTGGGAAACACTTCTAAGAAAATGAGTGTTAATTAGTAATATTACATCACCTTCCTGCTTTTATGTTCATTCAAACTACTTTAAGTAATTGCTTCAAGATTTACCTTACAATGGCAAAAATTAAACAGCAAACAGTCAGAGAAATACTCAAACACGCCTTCCTTTTTCTTACAGTTACACAGCCCTGAATCTTTCAGACTACCATAAAAGACTTTCCCTGACCTAGAACCTGGGTTATTCAAGTAGTCTATCAGCTACTTAATTTTGGGAGCATTTGACCTTCCATGGATTTTGATGTGAACAGCATACAAGCAGATGCCAGGGGGTAGTCACAGTACCACCAGTGCCTGAGAGCTCGGTTCATTGCAGCAGTGAGCTAGTGAGCTATAATTTAAAGGGTCAAAAGCCTTCTGTTATTTTCTTATGAGGCTTTTCTCTTTTGATGACTGTGCTAACAGACCCTGTTCTATTTATTCATTGAAATTTATGTTTATATTCCGTGTGAGATGCTCGTCTATCTGCCAACCTGTGTCAGCAAAATTATAAACCTGTCAGAGACACTGTATTTTAGTAGTAACCTACATTGGCTGTAAAAAACAAATGCAAATGTTCAGACAATTACTTATATGCAATGAAAATAGCACTTTCTAACAAATAATGCTGCCAAATAAAATAGTGACACTACTCATCTTTAAAACAATGAATTTATATCATCTACTTTGAATTGTGTTCAGTTTTTTGAAAGACTTTATTTCATTTACTACCTTACAAAAATTGCAGGCATTTCAGATACATTCAGAATATGCTTAAACATAGAAGTGCCAAAAAAACCTTCTTGAGGCATTTTGCAAAGCCGTGCTGAAATTCAATACAGTTGACTGAATTCAACCATACAAAAGTTATCTCCCCTAGTCCATAGGTGTCAACACACTTGAAATTACAATGTCAGTATGTAGGTAGATATTTTCATATTTGCGTGATAAAAATGCTTGATTCTGCTCAAGCAGCATTTTAGCCACATAGTGTTAATTCCATGGCTTCTCATCTTCATGGATGATGTTATTTACTTCATGGAATTAATTCAAGTCAGTAACAATATAATACTTGGTGGGTAGGAGGGAGGAGAAGAACCACAGGTTCCTTACACAGCCATAGTGAAGAAAATTCTCCCAGGATCTAATGTCTTGGCTTTAACCTTGTATTTACAGGCGCAGATGTACTAAAATTTTTGACCTAATGCCTCCAAAAGGTCTGTAGCAGCTTTATTTGGACAGTACATTTACACATGTTTCCTACTCTTTGCCAAACCTTTACAATGCATGTTGTTCATATTATCATCAAATAAGAAGAGATTGCAAGAGGTTATCTGGTGTATTTTCTTGCCCCAAGGTTTTATGGCAGTGTGCTTTTTGCCAGTCTACTGTGTGTGTGCATGCATATGAACCAATTAGTGTTCAAGGCTTTAAATTAGTTATAAAATTAATCACAGCATATTAGAAGCACAAAACAGCACTTGTAATATGTGCTCATTTTATAGATAAGCTAAATTAGCGTAGCCATTGCAAATTAGCTCTGTTTCAGGAGTTGTAAAGACAAACAGATCTCATCCTTCAGCCACTGTATGTATGAGGATTATGAAGAATTTGATTCATGATAGCCAGACTAATTATATTTACACAGTCGCGACACTCTTTGATACTAGTTCAAGTTTCCAGTCAAGAATCATATAAGATGTTTAAATGTATGAATTCATACTTCTTTTCTTTGTTAAATATTATAAACGGATATAAAAATAATATTTTAAAAAAGGGTTATGTTAAATGCTAAATCCAGGTACCTATTTTTTAATTAGAATATCATTGAAGATAAAAATTTAACAACTTGCCTTTCACTTTAGATACTTCACATTCTACTAGTTAAGATGTATTTTATAGTTGAAAATAATAGAATTTTTCCAATTGAAAGTTTCTTCTCAAGGAGGATGTTATCTACAAATCAGCTACTTCCTGCTTTCAAGTTTTTATTTAAAAACTTTTAAAAGGCTGTGGCCTCTATTGCAGTGAAACTTATTTTTTTAAAAAACAACTTTCCAATAAATGACATTTGTATTGTTAACTAGCAGCTTCAGAAATGCAAAAAATTTAATTTAACCATGAATAAATCAACATGCTTTTCCAACAGAACTTCTCCTGGTGGTATCCTGGTCTCACCAATGACAAAAGAAGAGTATTTGCGAGTAATAAAAACAATACAGAAACTTGAGTAGAAACTCGAGAAGGAGGTCCAGTATCTCTATTTTAACTGTAAATGGATGAATGCATATTTATTCTTACATAATCTCCCTGAGTACCATTTATTCCAGTACTCATGAGTTTCTTTGTAGCTTCAGGTATCCTCACGTGAGTGAGAGAATAACAGAAGAATGGGAAAATGAATTTCATTCACCCAAAAAATCTGAGGAAATTGCTCTGTGAGCTTTCCCTCCATTCTTGGGTTTAGATATTTATACTTCAGAGAAAGAAGTTCTATTACATCTACACAGTTGCAGACAAATTTTTAAAAGACCTAAGCATGCTGAGGGGCAAAGTCTTTTAAAACTTTGGTTTTAGGCGTCACAATGGGAACTGTGCTGGTGAGTGTATTTGAAATCTGGACCAGATGTACGTGCCCTAGTTGGAGTTAAGCTCTTTTAAAATTCTGTCTCCAGCTACAAATTCTTGAAAGTTGGGTTTTGGACTCTTCAAGGTTTATTTTTATTTAACAGATTCTTTTTCAGAGGTTTTGAACCTCTACAGTTAATGTTCAAGTTCACATGATCACTGGATACTCAGCACGTTACAGGCCTATGCTCATTTCTAGATATTCTGGTTATTCCTTACTGGAAAACTATGAAGTCTGCTTTTCATATCCCTTTCTCAGTCACATTCTTCGACAGTGTAGCTTCAAACTAATTTCTCTTCCTTGTGGTCCCTTTAGCAGTTAAACATTGACCAAATTACTTCTACATACTCATTACAGAGACATTCTAAATGACATAATATGCTCCAGAAAAGCTTTTGACAAGACAGACAGCCAAGAGACTGAAAGGTGATGGTCTTTTGCCATTTCTGAGTGATGTGGCTGCCAACACTCATGGACTTGAGGTTTAACCTTGCACAGACAGTGATCTGTCTTCATGAAAACCGACTGTCACATGCACATGCCTCAATTTCACAGAGGAAGCACTGGAACTGTAAAACAAGAAAACCTTGGACATCACTAAAGAGAAAAAATGTGTAAAGCTTTCAAGGCCTTACCAACAGCTAAAATTAACTCTGAATTACCCGTGTGGATATATTCTGATGCAAACAAATTTGCCATAAGCCATAGCAATTGCTATCTCCCATGGCCAGCACAACTGCAAATGAAAGTTTCTTTCTCTTAGCAGAGTTAAAAGCTGCTAACTCTTCATTAGCACAGAACCACTTTTTGTGTGCAAGGACAAAACAAGTTGCCATGCCAAACATGGTTTGAAAGGATAAGAAAGCATTCAGCATAATAAAACGTGCATTTTAAAAGAAGGTCAGTATCATTTAATGCCACTGCTCTGTGTTGAGCAAATCTCCCTCTTCAATCTTCCATCACCCTCACAGAAAATATAAACAGCCATTAGGAGCCAGAAGGGCTAAGGGAAATGCAGTGTTTTAATTGCTTTGCCTTGGGAATGCTGCAGAAGGTGGTCTTGCACATCTCAGACAGCTCAAAGAGAGATTTATCTGTGGAATTAGAACAGCTTTAAAAAGAACACACATGAACCTGACAGAAAGTACTGACTGAAAACACAGTATCAGCTTATTAAACAATATAAATGAAGGAAGGATGCATTCGTAGCTGATTTGCTGTGTCCATCTGGGACTCTTTTAGGCTGACAAGAGTAGCATATTATTGAGGGACAGAATTCAGAAGGAATTTGGAGGAATGTAAGGAGAATCATTACTGCCCTGTACAGAAAATAAATGTATTTATATCCAGACTCTTTCCTTTTTTAACCCATTGAGAGCAAACAACCAGCACAATGTTATTAATTTAGGTATTTTTAACTGGAAAAAATGCAAAGCAGATAATTTATTATTCTGACAGAGCAGTAATCTTAATACTGGAGCCACAGCAAGTATGGCAAAGACTTTTAATACTGTATGCACAGTACCTAAAACAACAGGGGATCGCTGCTTGGACATTAAACAATTAACAAATCAATAATTAGTACCTGGGTTCTGTTTCAATACCTTTGAAATACAGGGGTGACTGCTACTCGTACCACAATGTGTAAAAGTGTATAACTAAGTTATGCACAGCTGTATTAAAATACACATAAGGGAAGAAATATTTTCCCACTTTCTCAACAGATCTGTAACTGCTATAAACACAAAAACAGCTAACATAAGAAATGAAAATAAATTATATTATATACAATGAAAACAATGGGCTTCATAGTCCAAGTTGAAACAAGTATTTTAACCACATTTGTTTTGCCAAGCTGCAATATTTTAGGACAACTCACATGTTATTTTGAAAGACCTTCTTATTGAAATAAATTTTTTGCACACAATTTTCTGGTTTTAGTTTGAATTAAAAAGTAAAGGTGATATAGTTCTTAAGACTTCAGTGATAAAGCTAGAGGAAATTATTTATATTTGCTGTTTTGGTTTTTTTTTAATAGGTTCATTATTTCAAACTAAGCTCATGATATTTACACATCAAAACTATGCAATACTGCTTCTTAAGGGCTTGTTTTAGATGATAGCACAGTAATGGGAGGATACCAAGCTACCAATAAAGTCAAGAAAAAAAGGTTGCATTTAATAACATATCTTAAATAAAATTTAAAATCTATTGATTTGGGGGGAAAATCTATCATCCTCTCATTTGTCACAAATTTGTTATCAACTACCACTCCTTTGATTAAGAAAAATTATGTGTCAATACTGTTAACATACAGATTTCTCACATCATTACAGCTGGACATATCAGAGAAGCTAAAGATTTTAAAGAAACCTTCTAAGCAAAAAGTAATTTCTCCTATGTTGTAAAAGGAGTAGAGTTAAATCACTGTAGTGACAGCGTGGCTGGAGAAACACTCACTTTGTGAGGTGATAAGATTAAGCACAGGAACCCTGAGTATCACAATGATTCAGCTCCAAAACATTGCACATGTAACCTGCATAAAGTTATTTACTCGACATAAGAAACCAAACTGGGAACAGTCCTCAGATTATCCAGGTGCCCTATGTCTTAATCACAGATCATTCTCCCTTTAATAAATGCTGGTGTCTGTTTCATGGAGGTGGTTACAGGAGATAAGTCATAATTACAAAAACTAAAAATGTATAAGTATCCAAAGGCCATCTCTACAAACATTTGTGTTTATACACCCCCCACTCTTCACAAAGCACACCTAATTCCCTCGTTATATAACAGCACCATATAATCAGTTATACCCCAGTCAGAAACACTCCAGTGCTCTGCTGCACTAAATATCTACCTGCCTACTCATTCCACCCCTGCAAATTAGTAAGGCAACTACAAGCTGCTACAACCAGTTCCTCAGAGAAAGCAGCTGTGTTCCCACCACATTTCCAAAACAAGCAAGCAAAATGTTATTACTATGATTAAAGAAAATTAATTCTAATTGGGCCATTTCAAGACACAGCAATATATCCCATCCTTACCTTTCAAATTGCCCACTATTTTTATTAATTTTCTATTTATGACCATGGACTGTTTTAGAAGACATCATATGATCTAACTGAAAGGAAGAAAAATGTCTTTGATTGCCTATATTATGTTTACTCTAAAACAACCCTTTTTTCAACTCAGTTTAAAAAGTCAGCACTACATTACAGAGAACACTGTTGCAAATGTTATATTCACAGATACTCTTAGCTCACCACTATTAGGCCAAGGGAGCAATGCAACAAATGCATGTGAGCAGTTCCAGTGCCTGAACTTGAGTACACAGAAGGCACCAAATTTTTTACCAAATCCTTTTACTCTTTCATGGATGAAAAAAGCAACTTCACACCTGGTGAAATGAAATATATTTGAGAGATCCTTGGTTTAGTTCTTTGGACCATTTTATTTCCTTTCCTTTTATTCATCTCCCATTTTGTAATATTTTTCAAGAGAGATTGGGGATTTATTCTGGCAGCTTTGAATACCTACAATGAAACTGTCACCATGTCTGTTATTCTTATGTTCACCAAACACAGTAGAATCACAGGATAATTTTAAGAAACTGTGTGATTTAAAGAAAGAAAATAATGGAAATATTTATCTTCAAGACAAGGGTGACAAAATTCTTGAATTTTATTGGCAAAAATCCAATCCAATAAAAAAGTTCTTCTTTGAAGAAAGTGCCGAAACTTTGCTGCTTGTTATGTTTGAGAACAGAAATGTATCCAGAACACACACAACTTTTCTTTCTTTTTTCTTTTCTTTTCTTTCTCACTATTTAATTCCCTTAACCAATGTTATTTTGCCCAATTTGTGAACTCTGACATTTCCACACTCCCAGAAGCCAGGGTCCTGTTGTCATTAACACCAGGTCAGTGCACTGCTTGGGCCTGATGATATGACTATTTCTGTCACTCTTGCTGGCACACATCATATAGAGTTTTACACCTACTTTCCAGGGACCAAACAAATTAACAGAGGGAAGCTATGCTGGATCAGGGCCTCATGTAGCTGCAGCTCTTTTGGTTACAGAGCAGAAGCCCATGCCGAACCAGGGTCTGAATTTGCAGAACTAGAAGTGTTTCCATACCAAGTTTTAAATCTTGAATTCAGCAATACTGTTTGCAGCCCATGAACACTTAAAACTGATATACACTGTTCATGTTGTGAAAAGAATTAATCTAGTCAGCTTATTTCATAATTTCCTGTTTGGTACCACTCTCTTATGCCACTTTCTTGGTTATTATAAAATGAACCAGACCAGGAAAAGTATCCAAGCTAAAGAAATTTTGGGTGAATTTCATCCTTGGTTACAATACGGAGCAGTTTCCAATCTGCATAGGCATGTTCATGCCACCATGAACTATCAGGGGCAGTAGGTGCATGGGACTGAGCAGCAAAGACCAGGGGCACAGCTTTTTTTGAAGCAACAGCAAGTGCTTGTGCAGGCCTACAAGATTTGTAAATCTACCATATTATATTGCCAGATGTACAACTACCACATTGATAATTTGAATGAAAAGGGGTGCAGGCAGTGCTCAGATACAGAGGAACACAACTGAAAATTTATTCAAATCAAATACTCACTTACACTGGAATCTTGGCAGAAAGCTGTCCATGTTCTTGCAAATAATCTCATGAGAACTTTTAGTGGACTCAAATATTCAAAGATTTTATTCAGTCTCATCTGGAAAAAAAAAGATGACTGTCATAATGGAGCACCACCTTGTATCTGGGTTATTAACTCAGTGACTCAGGAGGAAGAGTGCCATCTACTGAATTAACTACAGCCCTTAAAACACGACCTAACAAAATCATCTCTCATCTGCTGCTTATTGTACATGGATGAATTTTTTGTCCAGTCAATTTAATAGAAAATTGTAGTGCAGACACTTCAAATCACTTGGCTCCTGCTGTTTTTCTTTTGCCAGTAGTGTGTTTCAAAAGCTTATTCACAAAACAAAAGAAATATGGTTCTTTTTTTCAATATGTTTGCAATGATACTTTCAAGAACCTCCATGGGCACAGAGTACTTGGAACGGTCCAAGAGGGAAGTAACTGTTGGCTGCAAATGTCAGAAAATAGAAGCCTGGAACATGTAAGCAATGAGACAAATCAGAAAGAAAATAAATCTATGTTTACTGTTTCTGCAAATATCCCAGGAAATCCAAAATCCAGCAGTGCAAGCATATGGCACTAAAAGAAACGTGATGGAAGAGATTACCATGGGTTCACACCACCAACAAAATGTCTAACATGCAAAAGGTATATATTAAAGAAACTGAAAGAATGAGTGGGATGGAAAGAAGTTTTGGTGTTATTAAAAGAACAAATTGAGGTAAACAAGACAAGGTTTAACCACATTAATCTCTCAAGTGATCACTGAAAACTTATGTCATTCTATGAATTCCACTGAAAATTCCACCAAGGATTCCCTTCAGAAAAAGGAGGAGAGGTTAAAGATTCACCATCAATATAAATATTGTGCATCAAGATGATGGGTGGATAGGAAGAAAGGGTTGATAAGCTATTATGGAATTTGTAAAACAAAATAATATTGATAGATCAAATGGTACTTATGCATATGAATGAAGTATATGCAAACACTTCATCACCAGTCACATCAGGGGGGAATTCAAAAAATTGGCTGACATAAAAATTACCAAGTGACTAGGGAAGTGTGCACTTAACCAAATCTTTCACTTGCTTAAGCAACCCATATCATCAGAGGTTGTTCTATGGTTATTCACAGAAAATAAAACAATGAAGTAATTTTTTTTTTTTTAATTTATAAACAACTAAGTAAGGCTTAGTAATCATGAAATCAGATTTAGACTCTTGGTCTTTCTTAGATTTGATAGTACAGAATCCAAATAAACACATTGTTCTTGTAAATCAGAAGCACTGAGAAAAACCCCTAAGTGTCTCAAGAGATTTTACTTTAAATATAACTATCTGTGCATTTTCATCTTCTTGAAGAAAAATCAGATATTAAAGGAAATTATATATTAGTGTATAAATGCTTTATGTATAAATGTTTTATGACTCATACTATGCAAGGTTGTTATCCTGTATTTGTTATTCAGACACATTTCCCACTAAGACTGCTGAGTATAAGAAAAGAAACTCAAGCTTTCTGCACTGCTAACAAGAAATCAGGCATTTTCCTAAATATCAGAACCAATGCTATCAATAACTGTTTTGAATTACTTGTTACATATGGCAAATAATAAAAATTCTTTCCACTTTAGATTTTCCTTTTATATAACGCAGAAACTCTTATAAGTATGGCTTAAGCTAATTGTACATTGGTAAATACACATCATATATTTAATGACTTGCAAATGTACTATGTAGCTGCTAAATCACTTCTTGCAGACATTTTTGTAAGACTGCATGTGTTTCAAAGTGTTTTCTTTCAGAAAGATGAAATATCATGAAGAAATGCACATCTTTTGAGGGAACGGTCTCATGATAATATTTAAGAACTCTCAGTTGATTTTCAAATCATCTTGTCAAGGAGCAGACACCCCCTTATATGAGCTATCTGACCAGACAGAGAGCATGAGTAAAACAACTGAGAACAGCTCCATCCCATACTCACTGAAGTCAATGGAAAAAATATCTGCAGGATTTTGTAACTGAAGTGTAGAGGAGCCTTCACAATTACTTCCATGAGCTCTGAATCAGTCCCACCAGCAGCAGCCGAAGCTATAGTCACTGGGAGTAATATATGAGCTGTCCTTAGGCTGCAATGTATTTGCATAAACCTTTTGTTGAATAACTTGAAGAACAAAATAAATCAAAATTGAAATCAATTCACAGTTAAATGGCAAGCTGAAAAAGAGATTTAGTGAGTTAAATTATTCACCATGCTCCAGTGAAAGCATATTTCACAGATTCACATTCCCAAGTGAACTCATGCTCTGCCACAGCATAGCTAAATTTAGCATGAATAAGTATCTCTGGACAAATAACAGCCAAATAAAACAGGTGTCTTAATACATGCACTCAACACCTGTTATTTTGCAGAAAATCACAACTACACATATTTGTGCTCATTTGATTTATTAATATTTCCAGTGTGTACAAAGCTCTTTTGCACTGGACACACAAACAGGGCCTTGGGCTAACATGCATCTGTGAGCCTGCACTAAATACAAAATTCAGAGGTTTTTTATCCTATGCCTGACTGATTTATAATACCAAAACATCACTTAGTTATGTCTGCTATAATTTCAGTGAACAACTTTTCTTTCCCTTTATACTCCTTGTGAGATGAGGTGACCAGAACTGAAAATACAATCCATATGATGGCACTGTATTATTCTTATATACATGCAGCATTATGAGGGCTGGTGTGGGGAAGTTAACTCTGTCCCATTTGTACCCTTTTCTTTCGTATTATAGTCTCTGCATTGTGGCTTCATAAACATGGAAACTGTATTTCCCTGGATTCTGTGGACTCCTCCAGAATAGTGCAGTTTCTGCACCAAACTACCCTTTCTGAAAATTTATATCTGGATTTTTCTCTAACACACTGTGTTGTCATCCTCTTGCTTTTCATTGATGCTTCCTCTGTTAGAAGCACTCTACTTCAAAGGAGATATTAAACACAACTCTCTCAGAGCTGTTTTTTGCACAGAATGTAAACACTCCCATGGTACTGCCAAGAAGAGGAATGACCATTCTCCTGGTGAGGGTTCCTGCACAAATGTTCATGTGGCTGCACCAAAGTGGTCAGATCTGTTTGCACAACCACTTTGCTGCCAGCTCCTGGGAGAACACAGTAAACATTTGTAGAGAAACCATGTCCTAGGAATAGGACAGAGGAGCAGAGTTACACCACGTACTGTCACATTTGGAAGAATTGTCGCGTGTGGGAGAACTCGGGGAGTCCTGTGGTGAAAGAAAAGCCTGGCCAGAACAAGACTCTGGCTAATGAAGAGTTCTGAAGTTTCTGCAGTACAGAAAAAAAAAAAGGATACTGGCAAATGAATTGAAAATGATACAGCTTGAAGAACAATAAAAATCCATAACAAACCCTGACACTAATAAGCTGAATGACTGGCAGTTTGATCAAACACTGTTATAAGAGTGATGAGCAATTCAGTCACATTTGCCAGGATAAATATTAATTGTGTGTTAAAGTATCTCCTGTCTTATTGTAGCTGCAGTAAAAGACAAATGACTAAAACATAGGCATGTAAATGTAGAAATAAATGCAGATTCTCAAGAATTAAAGCAGCTAATAACAGAGTGTTGAATGACTACTGGGTGTCATTGCTGAATTCGGATGCTTAAGAAAATGTATAACTTGCCACAAGAGAAAAATGAATAAAGAGTTTGGAAAGATGCTCATTGCAAAATTAATAGAGATAATCTAAGATAAGACAGTTTTATCCAATAGAAAAAGTCACCAAAAAAAAAGTATTGAAAACCAGTAAGAGAGCACATAGGAGGTATCAACTATCTGAAGAGTAGACAACTCAGAGAAAAGACAACTGCAGAGAGAGAAAATGACAGATAATCAGAGCTGAAAACCCCAAACTTTGTTTATTTAAATTAGTCATAGGGAAAGAGAAATAGAAAAGTCATTGGAGTGAAACTAAGAATGGGTATGGGCCATAAAACCGAGGAGGGAAGGATCAGTCTGCTAATGGTTCTGACCTCCCTCCTCATGCTAACATGGTCAGGGCAAAATAAAACATTTATAGTCACACATGGTAAACAGCAAGAGAGCAGATAATTGCACAGGCACACTTTCTTGTCAGAGATTTTTTTTCCTCATAGTTTATCTGTGATTATACAAAAGCAGAGGTAATGATCTACTTAGCTTATGCATTAATTTACAATCTGGGAAATAAAGCACAGCAAATAATAATTACCATCACTGTCTTCTTTTAAATCTTGCTAAAAAATTCTGTGGCCAATAAGCACTCACTCATTTAGGACTTTTTTTTTATCTCCCCTTTGTAAACATTTCTGCATTTTATCCACTTTGCTTTCAGAAGGCAGTTTTACCACAGAACTGCTAAACAACAAATAACATCAAAGTCTTCAGTGGCATTAAGATATAAGCAGTTTAACTCTATATACATAAATTCCCTGATTTCAACGAGATGCATGAAGCCAAACAAGTGTGTTTGGTTTTGAAAAATACATGAATTAATTATTAAAATACATTTTTCAAAACAAGACTCTCAAACTCCACTCGTAGGAAAGACTTTTTAAATTCTACAACTGCTGTACTATATCAAACTTGCTTTCATCTTCTTAAAGAAACACAAGTTTAACTGTCAAAAATAAGCTGTTGCTCAAATCTTTTACAGTTCTGATCCAGGCAGCAATGTGGCACCTAGCATTTCTTTTTCTCCAGAAACATACTTCTGAGTATAGCTGTTCATAACATAAAGTATAATCATCTGTTTAGATACTTTAAATGCATTCATATCTTCTGCAAAGGCAACTGCTATCTTTTTTGCATTTGTCATAAGCAAATTTTTCAGTCTAGCTGTCAAGTGCAAATAAAATTATTTATTCTGAGGTTCTCCAAAATTCTTATTAATTACATTTATTGTGAGCTTGTATTAACTCTAAATGTGCTATCAGTTTTGCAGTGCATAATCTGCACTCTCATGTGTTTCTTTATATCATCATTCATCCAACACACCCACAGAAGCACCCCGGGTTAAAGACAGGACATGGAGCTCAACATCTTTTTGCTCAGTGCATATCAGAACCAAAGAAAATTGGTACAATTGGTACCAAAAAACACATTTGGTACCAACAACAATTGGTACCAAAGACACATTGGTAGCAAAAAAAAGAGGCACAAGGATGATCTGCTGATGACATCTGCAGGAATACCACAAATGGTGTCAGGTGGCTTAGTCCCAAGGCATCTGAGAATTACAAGTTAAAACCAACAGGCTTGGACTTATCCTGCAAGTTAATTGGGAACTGGTGGTGACTGCAGAGCCTCAGCAAAGGATGCTTGTGTGAGGCACTACTTAAAAAGCAGGTAGTCATATTTTGCATTAGGTAGCCATATTTTCCACCTCCTGAAGACAGATACTGAGGGAAATTCTAATCACAAAATTAGCTCCTAGAACAAAGTCAACTACATTCAACATGGCAAATCTCCTGCTGAAACTGTCAGCAAAGAAAGCCCAGATATATAGATCTAGAAGTCACCCCAAGACATTGCACAGAATATTCACTCAGATAATTCCATTCCTTCCCCTTTCTAGTAATTACACAATGTTAAATGTAATGTATTTCCAATTATGTTGCCAATTCTCTTGAATAGATAGGCTCTCTCCTCAGCAGGTCCCCCACTTAGCCTGAGCATTTCACCACAGTGGCACAGCTGTTTGCTTCTGCTTCTGGAAAGAAGGCAGCCCTGTTCTCTGCTGGACTGCATGAAATCAGCACGCCTTCAAACACGAAAGTTTGAAAACAGAGACCAGTATATGCAAGAAATCATAGTGTTAATGTCAAGGAAATTCTATCCTTTAGAATGTATCATACTATTCCAGAAACTGTCCTTGTCATTAGGTGTTTGAGTATTTTTCTTAATTAGCATGATTAAGAAAGTAGAAGAACAAAGGCAAAAGCCCATGACAGGGAAGGGACCCTAAAGAAGAATACATTCTTTTCCCCTCTGCTCCCTGATTTCAAGTTGCAGTATCATAAAAATAGATTGACTTTTTTTTTAAATCCCATAAAACAAAGGAAACACAATAGGTACCAGTGCCAATCTGGCACCCACTGGGTCCTCTGCCTTGCCAAAAGGTTTCATTGAGCTGCTAGCTGAAAGTGTGAGGAGCATGCTGATGCTGCAGCTGCTGCTGTATTTGTTGTGTCCTATACTGGTGGATGTTCTCCAAGGATTTCCTCCAGAACAGCTCATTTACAGTACAAATATAATAAACCTCCACTTAAGCAAGTCCAAAAAAATCCTTCTCAGTAAGGAATCCTGAAAGCAGGATTTCCTAAAGTACAGGTCTAAGACAGACTTAAGCAGAATGTTAAACTCTATGTTTATTTTCAACAAATGAATTATTTGCCTTGTGTTACTTGGTTATTCCCCACAACCCAAAATCATTACCAGTTGGGCCAAACTGCTGAATGCAACATGTTTTGAAAAGCAAATGCATTGTTTTAAAACAGCTCTGTCAGCTGCAGGCCCTCTGTCTGCCCATGAGTTAACACATGGTAAGTGAATGGATGTTATGGGATGTTACATCCTGCCCACCACAGGAATACAGAGCAGTTCAGATTAACAGGTAAATCCCCAAACTCTATTTTACAGCCTGAGTGAAAGACTGGCAGAATAACTGTGTTTTGCCAAAGGTAGAGAGGAGGAAAGAACTGGATTTATTTCCTATTTTTGGCACACAGTATTGACAAAAAGCAACTGTCTGCAGGGATTGCTGAGGAAAAGCTACTGTGACAGAGTCCTGAGGAAGAAGCAGGATGTCTCATGCATGTGGTGGGCAGCATGTGAAAGGGCATTGCCCAGTACCTGATTGTGGTATGGAAGAAACCTCAGACAAAGAACAATATGATTTCACTGCCCCCAAACAAACCGAAAGCCAAGCTGTGACTCTCTGGGTCAACAGTTTCATAGCAAGTGCAGATTGTTTTTCCCCTCCAAAAACACTTTGAGAGAGGTGGACTGCAAACCTTGCACAGCTTGCCAAATATTTACAAAGTAAAGCTGACAAAAGTCAGCTGTTTAACACAGATCATCCAGTTATACAATCAATGTCTTAAAATGTTTTTTTAATCTTGATTAATAAAGATTAATAAACTTACGTACTAGTTTTACTGTTCAAAGCATTAAAAAATGCTGTCATTAGAGAATAGCTTCCAGGGAAGGTTTTTAAACAGCATAAATGATGATAATGATAATACTTAAGTAACAGTAAGTACATTGAAATTCAAATATATTATGCTCCCATAGGTTCATACACATTTTGCCTCCTAAGCCATAACTTACTCTGTCCAGTCTGCTGACACAATTTTGGTATAAAGACCCATCCAGGGCCACAAAGCCTCGAGGCTGAGCTGTGAGTGCACACTTGGTACAAAGCATGCTCCACACTGCCACTGGTCCAACAGGGACCAGGACCAGGGAACAATGGAGAGCAAGCAGAATATATACTAAGACATTGCTTTTCAAGAATAAAGAGAGGAATTACACCTTCAACTTGTAGAAGGACAAATAACTATTAAAAATATATAGGAGCAATGGCAATCTGCCCTGTTCCTTACAGGGTTTGCACTGAAAGTATCATTCTTCATAGTGCAACTGAGATTATTGTGTGAAAGCTGTGTGTAAGACTCCACAGATTCATATTTTACTGTAGATGTTGAATAATCCTTTCTGTACTTGTAACATTTCAATTTATGATGATAGATCTATTTCAATGCAATATTGCCTACTTCTGGACAGGCTGAGCACCTTTACTTCCTACTGACTTCACCTGGAGCTAGGATTGCTCAGCAGCTGGGACTAACGTGACCAGTATGTTTTTCCATAACAGGACTTGATGCAGATTTGCATTGTTTAATAATACTAGCTTGCCTAATGATCTGCAGTCCCTCTATAGGTTCCCAAGAGAATCTGAGATGACTGAAAAAAAAATTAAAAATTGATTATCAGTCAAATTTTAAAAAAAATACTTTCTCAGACATTTTTAGCTATAGAAATTGTTTTCAGATTGTAGGACAAGAAAAAGAATTTGTAGGAAACTAACTAAATCAGAAAAACATGGTGCTTATCTCCTATTGTGATGTCTATGGGAAATCTCAAGAACAACTCTCATTCAGTATTTCAAAAACAGGCACAAAAATTAATGGATTAAACGGTGCATGTAATTCACATGTTACTCATATGTTATACAAATTAGTTATCATTATTATCCTTTTGAACTAATCTTGTGGTCCTTCTTTGTGAAAGAAATACACTTAAAGCCAATAATATAGTATTGGCTGATAGTACAATAACTTAGGTTAAAAAAAATCTAATTTAATTAGGATTAGAAATCTTTAAAGGAACCTTGTCAAACTGGAGTTCCATGAAAGGACAGTAATTTTCATTAACAACAGTTTACTGGAGGATGTTACTCTGGCTCTGGCAGTTTAGCACATTGCACATACACACATTATTCAGTGTAAAAAAGTTACACCCCTTTTACCACATGAAACTCCTCACTATGCTGAAGATCAGAGATCAGCTGCATGAATGAATTCAGAAAGAGATGCCCATTTGGCTGATTTGATTTCAAAAGAAAACACTTTTTGATCTGGGTTTATTGTTATGAGAAACTGCTGCTTCCATAAAATTCAAAGCAAGAAAATTCAGATAAGAATCTTTGTTTATTAGGAATAGTTTTTAAAAAGTTAATATGTCATTTGAGGCCACAGTGAAATCAGCAATTTTAGATAGCACTATTTAAATTTTACAGTAGATTATTCTTTTTAGAAAAGCACTCTTCAAAGCTTCTCACAGGCAGGTAAACAGGCTTCCGTTCGTGAACTACCAGAATACCCTGAACAGTAAGATTCATGTCGCTTCTAGTGTTTGGTGAACTAGACAGGAAGGAGAGGAAGACTGATTTTACACCAGTGTGATTCTCTCCTCAGTATCAACATATTGTCCCAATATCTTGGGCTCAGAGTCTGCTGAAGTTGCTGGTGCTACCTTTGCGGAGGTGAGTGCTGTGAAGAGGGAGCATATGCTCCAGCCTTTCAACACACACTGCAAAGTGCTGCTGCAATGCATCCTGCTGTGGAGCCCTTTAGGAGAAACTGGAAATGTTTCATCCGTGCCCCAATGTTAGAGCTGACACAGGGAGAGACAGCAGACACCTTGCTCCGCCTTTGTCCGTGTTTTAAGAGCAACCATTACAGGACATGCATCTCCAAGGTGGTACAAGTGAATATTGCAGTAATCCTACATTCTTGTGACTTTGCACTCCTGCAATTGAGGTATTTCTGTTGAAGACCACATCAGAGTTTTAAATTATAACATAGGACAGAGGGTGTACAACTCAGCTACAAATTCTGTACAGGACTAGAGAAAAGAAGAGAGATGAGAGCAGCAGTACGTTGAGGCAGCTGGGTCAAAGACCATGTCAAGATCCTGAAAAATCATAGAACGACTCTAAAGAGGCTTGCAGACACATTCTCCAACAGCAGTAAAAACACTGGGACTGTGGAAGCAGAGACTGGTTTGAAGAGCAGCACTTTTGAAAGAATGTGAGGCATAGCAAGCCAAAATGACTTGGCATTAAAGGCATGTCTGTGGTGGGCTGCAGAGCTCTAACGCTACAGAAACAGCACAACAGATTCTTCATGGAAAAAGCTCAAATGTATAGGGATGAGCATCTCTTACCTTCCTACTCTGATCCATAGAGGAAATCAGCTTCCCAATTAATTTTACAGGTTCTCAAATAATTAATTTCTGAGATACTGGTGCTGAGATGGATAATGCAAGTTCTTCACTACTTGTCTTAGGAATAGCATCAAAAAACCTTCCTTCTCCTCAGGTAAATACTACTTTAAAGTCTCTCTTTTCATCCTGTATAATAGGAATTGGGAAAGTTGGAGGCAGACTACATAAAGTGAAGTAAATCAGTGAATAATTCCTACCCTACATAGCAGAAGCAGCCAGCAGTACTCCTAAATGAGTCAGACAGACAGACAGAGCTAACATGCTGTTGTAATCCTGTCACTGAAATCCAACCCCTTAAACTGTTTCTTTCAGCTGAGAAAAAGATGCTGCACCAATGACTTTGCAGATTAAAACAAAAAAATAACTCACCAGAAAAAAGCAGAAATAGACTAGACCAAAGAAAGTCAAATGTAATAATTTAATGAAGAAACCTCACAATCCAAAATTTGACAAAAGCGAATGACAATTGATAGCATAATCTGTAACAAAAGAGAAAAGCTGGAGGCAAATTAAATCATAAAGTTTACTCCTTTTTATTCCAAACTGTAATTAATCAATTACATGATTATCATAACATAACATTATAATTTTTCCTAAATGGAAAGTTTGTTCAAAGAATTTCATGTCTAAAACCTGTGGGTTCCCTAACTCTTTTTCATACACCAATCATTTCTCAAATTATGAAAAAAGTCCCTTTCTGCATTCCTTCCTTCCTCCTTTCTCCCTCACCTATCACATACATGACATGGATATACCTTTGCCCAAAAGTTCATACAGTTTATGTGACATGAAACACATGAATTTTACTGCAATATGTATAGCAGGAAAAGCATATTTGTAGACATGTTACATTATATTATTTCAGAATTTGGGGAACAAATAACTCCCTTATAAATTTGTGCGAGCACCTCTAAACTGAAAACCAGTGGAACAAAATTCATCATCCAGAGGTACAGAAGGTATTAGGACATTCTAGTCTTATTGATCTGGGAACTGCTGGTCTCTTCTAATCAGAACGTCTATCTTACCTTGTTACTTCCAAACCATTAGTGCAGTCTAAAAGAAATATGTAAGTACAGGGGCTTTTAATTGCTTTGTATAAATTTAGAATTAGAAGTTCACAGGAGATGTTTCCATCTGATTTGTACCTTGACCATGATGCTTTTTTTTCATTATTGTGCAGCTAGCAACCCAGGAAAGACTAGAACTATTAATAATCATTCGATCCTGTGCATGCACAGCATATTCAGCCCAGTAACAACAGCCCAACTCAGAAAGGAAATGTCATTTGCAATGTAGTACTTTAAAGGGCCACAGTAAGCTAAATGATTAGTTATTAATAAGAAGAGTCACAAGCAAGAACTCTTCAAAAATAGGTAAAAACAAAATTTAACAAAGCCACATCTTCTCACATATCAAAATTTTCACTGTTCACCTATAAGAACCATGCTGAACTTCATATTCACCACTTACATTTGAACTTTTCTACTCCTTCATGTGTGACAATACATATGACAACGTATGTGACAATGTGTGTGACAATGATGACAAACTTACTATTCAATTGTACATTATTAGGCAAATCTTTTTACATCATAAAATTTAAGGATGTATTTCCTCTTCTTACAGAACTTTAAGTCTAAGGTGTTCTAAATATTCTGCAACCATGTATTCTTTAAAATATTTGAACAATATAAACAACAACGTGGAATGTAGTGGTTTAAGCTTTTTGATTGTGTGTACTAGGCCAACATGTGATTTTTCCTAGAGAATTTCTGAAAATGTATAAGGAACATAGGAGCTATAGTGTATAAAAAGCTAGCATAATGTTGCATTAGTTTGCTGGTGCAGGGTTGCTTCTGGGTTACCATAAGAAACAATAATTAGACTTTCAGTTATCCTTTTCTTGTGTGTCTATTATATATCACATACCACGAGTCAAATTATTTTTTAATTGAGACATGAGATGGAAGAACAATGGACCATTATGCAAAGTGTTGATCTCTTTGCAAAGCTACTTAAGAATGATGTCGAAATTCTATCTTTTATCTGTTTTATTAACTACTATTCCATTTTCTGTTTGTTCATTCTTATTCTCACTATGGAAGCAAGCTAGAAATTGAAACCAATTGCATTGAAACCAGTAGAGAAAGCCGTCAGTGATTTACTGGGCACAAGACTATGTTTTAAAGCCTGTGGAGGTAGCTGAAGTCAGTCTGGCTGAATTCTGAGATACTGGAAACTTGATCTAGAAAGCTGACGATGTGGAGCCCACTGTTGCCTTCTGTCTTTCCCAACAACAATTGTACACCTCTCATGTAGGGTGTATGGCCTTTCAGGTATGGTGCAGCAAACATGAAAATTGTCTCACAAGTACTTCTCAGCATCATCTCCTCTATGCTTTTTGCCACAACAAGGGTTTCATCAACAAACAAAATTAATTTCCTGGAAGCAATGATCAATTTAGACATTCAGTAATTCTAGACTTCTGCTTTGCCTTAGAAAAGTCTCACATTTCACCAAGCAGGAACGTGTGGTGTGTATAAGAAAAATACTGTATTTATAGTAGAAATTGAAAGCAGCCAATAATCATTTTAAAAATTTAATTCCAATCTTGAGCTAAAACCTTCTCTAAGCTGTTTATTGTATCGATCAATGTTTAGAAATAAATGTTCTCTAGATTAAAAATTGTCAATGTTAATTTTATTTACATTATTAATTTCTGCAGAAATAGTGATATTTCTGAGAATTAAGGCCAAAAAATAAATAAAGTAATATAATTAAAATATCACTGTTATGGATCTGGAATCTATACAAATGTATTTACCAATATTTATAACTCTAATATATTTACTATTGCAATACTTCCCCAAGTTGTCATCAGTCATTACAAAACCAAGAAAATCTTCCCTGCATTAAACTTTGAAGGTGCCTAGAGATGCAGAACATGAGTGAAGCACAGCTTCCCCTTTGGCCAGAATGCAAGAGAGGGTCTCATTTGAGAGTCAAGATAGACAGAGTTACAAAATAGAAAAACACGAAGTTGTGTCTAGATTTCTTTTTTCTCCTCCACAGGGTAAACCTTCTTGGGAAAGTGAAATCAAGGAACAGACTCCACAGGGAATAGATCATTGTGAGCAAGAAAGGCATGATTCTGTTCAAAGGATTGGCAACAAAAAATAACTTATGCATATGGATTCCTTAACATTCTGGTCCATAAAGAGTTGCTTTACCTGCAGGTTTCCTGCAGGTGGGAGCTGGGAGCTGGCCAAGGACATGTTTGTGAGTCTGTCCACCACAGAGTTTTCCTAGTCCAGAAGTTGCTGTCTCTAGTCAGCCATAGGCAACCTTACCTTACCTTACCTTACCTTCCAGCGTGGCTGGAAACTTCACTAAACCGCTGCACATCAAAAGTTACAATTGTGTCAAGCACTAGAATTTTGCTGAAAATATGGCAATAAAAGCTTCAGAGACAATGGTTTGGTTTTGTGATGTTTTCCTATCAAGACTAAGATGAGCTGCCCATCTGCTATGCTTCCATAAGTCCCACCTTTCCACAGTCCCCATATCCTCTGGGTTACATGGCAAATTTATCATCTAAGCTGCTCCTAAAGTAGTTCTGTGTGAAGAATAGGTTGTTTTGACAGATTTTTTTCAATCATAAACCTCTGTGGACTCCCTAACAATTATTTTGAACCAGACAGTTTCTTAGTGTGGTCATTTGTCTATGAAATCAGCTACCTGAGTAGCCCTGTGCTCAGAAGACCCAGGAAGTAAACAATCTCACAGAACACATAGCAAGAATTTTACAAAGACATAACTTTACCTCTAAGGAAAATTGTGGATGGGTGACTTATTATCTTGATTCAAGACAAAATATCAACATTTTTTCCTGAGGAAAATACTCCCTGTAGCACTGCAACTGTAGCATGGCTGGGTGAAGCCAACGCTTCTGCCTCTCAGACACTGGCATCCCCAGAGAAGAGGGGGCTCAAACATATAACATGATTTTATCAGACGGACGGTATTAAGGAAGAGAGACTTAACATATTATTTTATGGAAAGCAATGGAACCTGATGCAGTGCACCACATAACTGGATGAGAAGCCATTCATAAGGCATAAGAAGAGAAGTTATGGTCAAGTGTGTGAGATCAATAAGCAGTAATGACTGAGGCAGAAAGTATTTGTTGAGATTAATGGCCAGTTATAGAAGTGTTCTAGTGCTACCTCCAGATCCATTAAATCCACCATTTCATTAACATTTAACTAAGTGACCTGTGGTTTAGTCATTATTACAATTACATGTTTGTTTTAAAAGAAACTATCATTAGGATTTTCATTCTGCTTCCATTCTTATTCATCCAAAGTGTGCCTTCATGCAGCACTAAATCAACGTGTTCGAATTTATATCCAATTATTTTCTTATCAAGATATTCCAATAATAGAAACTGTGCATAACCCTTTAGGAAGCAGTTTTTATATGATTGAGTGCTAACCAAATCAAATTTTGACATTTTTAAGTAAATTCCATGCTAAGGGTAAACTTATGGAACTATTTGATTAAGTCCTCCACTTATTCTCCAGACAGATACAGTACTGATAAAAACTTGTAAGCTCTCCATAAATTTTTCTTCTTTGATTTTACATCAGGATAACCTCAAGACCTTTTATTTCCCAACATGAGTCCTAAGATAACTTGTAATGGCATAACTTCCTTTTCAAGTGTACACACAATCTAATATAGCAATTTTTTCCATTTCTTAATTTGTGTACATTTGAATTAGGACCAATTGGGACCAGCAGCGAAGCACCATTTGAATGGAAGCAAACCATCTTTTTCCATCACATATACTAGATGTATATATGTACTATATGTCATATAAGAAACTCTGGAATGTCTTAATTTTAGATGGAGATAAAGGTAACAACAAATGAAGATCCTATTTCATTTTATAAACAACACTCCTGCACTTCCCTTTTGGCTCCTTTAAATAAAATTAAAATTAAAAACTAATTTAGGAATTACTTCAGTACTCATGAGTATGCTGGAAAGCCTTAGTGGATGCTGGATCAGCTTCTTAATATATCTGTTCTTCTGGTTCACAGTAGTGCTCTATTCCATATTTCAGCCATAGAGTTTTGTTGTTGAGATTTGTAAGATGAGCACAGAGGAGGTAACCACTGGCACAGCTTGGTCTAAGCAGAGGAAGCAACAGATGTAAAATTGCAGAAAGGAGAAGAAAGCATTGTGAAAAACAAGGTAGGGTAAGCTGTCAAAACATAGCAAAATATGAAAGCTGACAGGAAGAGGATCACAGGCAGAGAAAGGGGTTAGCCAGTATGGAAGAACAGCCTGCTCAGCAATTCTGGAGACAGAGTCACGAGTCAGCCAGGAACAGATCCACCCAGAGACAGAAATGGTTAGAGGAGCTGCATTGCTGGTGAGACAGGACTAGTTCTACCCCTGAGGCTGGAGAATTTCTGAATGAGAGTGCTACAACCTTCACATATTGATCCAGTACTCACCTGCTCTTAGCTTGCAATGTTCAAGCTGAAAGATTATGAGGCTCCACTAACTTTCTTCAAACTACATATTTATTAAAAATAAAAAGGTCCATTACTTGTTTAGCAGCACCGACATATATCAAACTAGAAGGTAAAAGTTTGAACTAGTTACTGTGGTCATTCACTTCTGAATTTTCTATTGACTGTACATAAAAACATGACATGATATTCAACACCCCTGAGCACACCCAGCTCTCCTAGTGATTAAAGAAGCAGAATCTCACAAAGAGAAGGACTGGATTTAAAAAGGGATAAACAGGCAGATCCTCTGATTACTCAATAAGTAATCCTCAAAATTAACAGAAGAGGCAGCATTACACCTAGCTTCCTTATGAGACTACTACTGGGCTTCACAGAAATCACTACACAGCAATGAAATGGAAATAACACGACTGATGTTGGCCGTGTTTGAAGCAGAGCACAAGGTCCCAGTGCTGTCCAGTGCACTGCTGGCCTTGTTTCTGACAGTACCAGCAGGCCACTGTGAAAACAAAAATTTCTCTGCAACAATTAGAATCACCAGTATATTGGCATGTTGAAAATAGCCTCAAGCATGTAACATTTTCTTTAATAAGCTTAAATTAATCAACAAATACACTGTGTGGTGTAAACAAGACAGTTAAAGGAAAGCATCGCTGTAATAGTATGATCACTATAATCTCCACAGAACTAAAAATTATGCAGACATGCTTTTCATATTTCAAATCCATAGTGCCCTGTGGCAAAATCATTCTTGTTTTTAAAAGAGAAATGTATTAAAATTGCTACACTCTCCTTGAAACAATTAAACTTAATCATCTCAAACATTAATTAAGGGTCATTCACTTTTTCTCAAGCTAGATTGATAACATTTACCAACTGGAAAAAATCTAAACAATACTGTCATTGCAGGTATGCTATGAAATTGCAAAATCTTTACCCCATTGGTGTATTCCTTTTTTTTTTTTTTCTGCTAATGTAGACACTAATGAAGGAAAAGAAGGAAGAATTATAATATAGCCAAAAAAGAGAATGACTACATTCAAATGGCTTTTTTATTTTTTTACTTTTTAGTACTCTCATTAGACTTGGGATGCATGGTCAGACTGGAGGTACCAGCAAACCTTTTCTAATTGCACATTCTATTTGCCCCTGTTCCATGCATTCAACCTGCAGAGAAGAAAGACATTTAAAGATTACCAAGGCAAGTTTGTAATGAAGCGGATGCCTCTTTGTCTGTCCTTGCGCCAACAGCAGCAGAAGGGATACTAATTAGAGGGTGAATTATTAGCTTCCCATGGTGCACTGCAGGGGCATTAAAAATGAGTGTAGTTTGTTGCTTTCCTTTTAGATGGTTAGTACTGGTTTAATATATTCTTGTTTCTAGGTGAGCAGCAGGGGACAGTTTTTATTATTATAATTGTTGCATAATTACTGGCCTAAGGTTGCCTATTGTTAAATAAAAATGCTGAGATACTAATGTTTTATTGAACAGTACAAGTAGATAAAATTGTAATATATTTTCCTGAACAATATAAGCTTGTTATCTGGCAGCTTGGTGACAACTCTAAGTTGTCTTGTGGACAAAGACTCTGATTTTTTGTAAAGACTAAATATAAAATGGGATTTTCTGAAACTTGAAATACATACAATTTTTTAAAAAAGTTTTATTTTCATGTATTCCAGAGTGCCCAAATCTGTGTAACACAACCTGACCAGATTTTACCTGATGAGAACAGTGACCTGACCTCAGAATCAAAACTTGCAGCTCTCTATTTTCTGCAATCACAAATACACAAATATATTCTAAATTCTCTGCCCATATTTTGCCTTTGCAATAAATCAAAACTGATTAAGATTGTAAGAAATTAAATACAAAAATTACAAAAGTAAAAATAAAGAAAGTTAAGAAACATTCAGCATAAAGCCAGATAAGATATTTATGTCTTCCTTGGTCCACCTTAGCAGAAGAGCTGTCTGAATTTGTAGCAAAACAGTTTTCACCTCAATTTCCTGTTGTGGTTCCTGCATGTCAGTAGGTAACAGACTATTTTGATGTCCCATGGTTTATCCAGGTGGAGTTGTATCTGCCAAGCCACCTGCTCTGCATCAACACTGCCTTGAGAGAAACATTCTGAATGCAAAGGATCAGCTCCTGTCACTTGTGTCGATGTCACATTCACACAGATTCTCTCTGAATTGTGCAAATTCTAAATGTAAGTCTCCAAACAACTATTCTAAGTAAGTAAAATGCTATTTTAACCTCTTCGGGTTCTTTCTACAAAGGAGAAGCACGAGGACATAGAAGAAAGGCAATTATTTGTAATACTTTTGAAAAAGAAATTATTTCATGAAAGTTTGCCAAAATTCACTTAAAAAGTTGCTTGGTATTGCACTGAACTGATAAATTGCCAGCAAAAGTTACTCTTATGATATTTTTAATGGCAGAACCTCTTCATTTTTCTTACTTTCAGAAAAGTAAAACAACAAAGAAATAGTTAAAACTGAAGAATAATTAGAAGACAGAAACTAATTCGCTGTTTTAAAGAAGTCTTTAAATGATCTTCCAATGCTCTTTTTCCCTGTTGAGCCTTCTAACCTGAGAGATCTGGAGACACCATCCTGTTGCCTTAGAAGTCACCCTTCCTCTTGATACCTTCCATTTCTTAAGCTGCATCTCTGAAATCCTCAGTTCCACCAGCTCATTTGAGATGATATGATTATGAAGAACATTTTGGAAAATTAGTAAATGCTTTAAAGCTTTTACTAAACTACTTTTTTTTTTCTCTCTCTAAATCATGACAGACAGCTAAAATTCTTTAAGAGAAGTACTTGTAGCTCCTCTGGTATAACCAAACACACAATAGGTTTCAAGGAAGAAATACTTAAATATTGTTATATAATGGAAGAAAAGAGGACTACACTGTCCATTCACAGCTGGTGGAACACTGCACACAATAGCCACCTTTCCCTACTCAAGTCATCAGTATCCTTATTTAACTTTTTCCACCTTGACCTAGAAAATACATCAGTCATTTGCTATTTCTGTAATGAAATGCTGATCTATGCAAGCCTGTGCTGGCAGCACTATCCAGCACTGTCCCTGCAAGGTTCTGCTGGCTGCCAATCTCCGGAAACCCCTCGGTGTTGCTGAACAATAAGAGATCACTGACCTTTCCTTCCTCTCCAATGAATGAACTATTTAAAAGCTAAGGCCACTGTAGAGATAACACAAGTAAGGAACTGATGGCAGGTGTCATCAGTGGAGTCTTATGCTGCTGTGATTAAAGTTTTACTTGTGCAATATTTATATTGCACAAGCACCTCAAAGCAAAGACAAAAGAAATGGCTGTGCAGATTTGTAAACTTCATCTAAGACAAAACCCTGGAATTCCTATCAAGCCTAGTTTTGCATTTATGACGTGAAAACTCCACTATCAGAAAATCTCATGGTTTCCCACAACAACCTTGGTGCAGCTTATTGTTGCTTCCTTATATCTTTTTAAAAATTTTTCAGAAATTGCAGGAGGAAATCTATGCAGCTTTTCCATTTTAGGAATTTGCATTATTCAGGATTCCTGTTAACAAATTATTCATTTTTTCTTCCTACTTGTACCCATCTCATTTTTCCTTCTGGCTTCAAATTTATTAATGTCTTTTTTTTTTCTTATGTCAATAACCACATGACAAAACCTAAAAATCCCCACTGATTATGTTTATGTAGTTCTGTGAAATTTTCCCTAAACAAAACCAAGAGAAAAAAAAAATCCCTTGCCTTAGCTGTATAAATTCAAGTGTCAAAGCATTAAAATTCACTGATCATTTAAAATAATGTACTCATTTCAGTCACCTCTTCAGAGTCCATTCCAATAACTAAATTTTAAGCACACACCTAAATTGATGTAGATACATTTCTGAAGAGCAATAATTTTTATTCATTTCAAGCTTTGGAAGTGCAATATATTAGGGCTCTGTGAGCATTTTATGTTCAGAAATTGATTACACAAGAGCTAGAGTATGAGTGGGATCATAGAGATGCACAAAGAGACAAAGGAAGGAAGCAAACACCTCTGGAAAAACTGGGTATAGTTACATGGACAGGCAAGAGAGGCCCAGCCAGTGGTGAGTGTCTCTGCTGGCCAGGCAGACCCCTCACAGGAGAGCTTTGGTGTGAAGCAGTTGAAGATTTTGCAACCCCAACTCTAAATCCAAAGAAGATGCTATAAGAAACTGGGACTCCTCATCCCAGTTTGTGGCAAAGGTCAGTATGGCCTGTGCACCCATTTAAATTATTTATACAGCCACAAGGCAGAACATTAGAACTACTCACAATGTGTAACACACATTAAAGAAGTATTTAGAGGTTTTATTCAATGACTCCAGAGAGGCTTTCACTGTGAACTAGGTGACAAACCTGTGGGGTTTTTTTCCCTGTTTCCACCACAGTGGGTTACAAATGTAGCCTGAAGATCCTGGTACGGTCACAGGGTTCATCCACAAAAATTCAGCTGAGGCAGATGAAGTAACAAAGCATATTGAGTATTATCAATTTAAGTAAAACCCAGTTAAAATTTTAATTTCCTTTTCCTTTTTTCTGTTAAAATTAATAAAGAGTGTGTTAAGAGTCAATACAGAGTTTGTCTAAAGTGACTCCAGTGAGCCTCCCAATTGAAATGTTTTTATTCCCTGGAGCCAACAAACATTTCTCTTAATAGTAAATCCGCACCAGAAAGAGTCATTCCAGTCTCTTGCATTGATATAGTTATTAAGTATTTGCATCATAGGCTACTTTTATAAGAATAATAACAGCTGTGTTTGTGATCATGAATTCTACGAAAGGAGAGACCAATTTTTGTCTCAGCAAGACCAGATAGGATTGAGAGGCACCTTAAAGGTCTCATTGTGTAAGGCTCACTGGATCTGCTTTCATCATATTATTTAAAAGAGAAGGGATTGCCCAAAGCAAGGGTAATCAAGACCTAAAGAGTGACTGCTTAAGCAGAATGACAGATGAATACAGTCACAGGAAAAAAAAAGAGAACACAGCACCAAGGAAAATACCATTTAAAATAGGAAAGCAGAAAAAACACCTTCTTCTTTTTACAATTCTGATCACTAGAGAGATTTCTTGGCTGAAATACGAGTGCCCATTTACCTGAAGTTTGAGATAGTGAGGAAGGAGAATCAAAACTTATTATTAGGAGAATAGATTACATTCCCTGAGCTGGATTTGATTTGTTTTCACCCTCTTTACAAAACAGGGAAAAGATACTGTATGGTTAGATACTGTATGGTGAGAGAGGAGAGGAGAGGAGAGGAGAGGAGAGGAGAGGAGAAAAAAAAAGGTGAGACAAAAAGAAACAGGAGAAAGGGGGGGATGCGAGAGGAAGGCAGGGCAGGTTCTCCAAAACTTATGCTCATGTCATGCCCTACTACTTAGTGATGAATAAACACACAATTAGAAATGTTGGGGTTCACATTAGGAAGAACTATACGTTCTAATATGCATTAGTCTCCTTTTCCCATTGTCTGTATTTTCAGTCAGTACAAAGCAAACCTAGAAAGTACGAAATTCTCATACTCTATCCATCAGGAGCTGTACATCTATATTCTGGTATATGTATTATGGTTAGTTCTAGACTTTGATCCAGTGCATGTACCCTCATTCAGGTGGAGGGCTACTGTTGTTTGAAAGCTTCCATCTCACAGTAGATACAGAAATGTAAAATTTAATGTATTGATTCCACTGCACTCAATGTCAGCAAATTCAAATCTCAGCATGACTGATCAGGATACTGTGTAAAATAAAGGCAGCATTTCATCAGCTCCAACGACATAGCTAATATCTACTATCAGAATGCCAATGCATGCCAGCCTCAACAAAGATACTCCTCCTCAGCTATTCTGAAGGATGTGAATCTATTTTAGAAAAATACCACATAGACATTCATGCATTACCTCAAACCACCTGTTACTGCAGTGACCCCAGGACTGAAGTGCCATCTGAAGTTGAAACATCACATTAGTGGTGCCAAATATGCCTATGACAATGCAAAGAACCTAGTGATAAATCACCACAAAGATGTATGCAGTAACAGACATTACTATAGACCAATAGAATTTTAAAGGGAAAAAAAAGAATACACAACTCAAAAATAAATAGTGCAGCAAGTGGTTTGTAAGGTTTTTTTTTTATTTTCCTTGTAATTTAATGCTTATTGAAACCTCTAAAACAGTGAATAAAAACCTTCTACAATGTTTTTATTCAGCCACCTGCCCCCCTTTTCATAAGGAATTATTCATGTCCTCCCACAACCCTGTCATTTCACAACAACACAGAACATGGCTGTGGGCCTAGTTGTCATTTACAGGAGCTTGTGTTGCTGCAGGAACATCGAGGGTTTGGAAAGTGCCTGAGGGGTTACCCTGAAAGTGCTCTTTGGAAGCTTTGTTCGGGGTCTCACAGAGGTGCTGGAACTGAACGCTGTCTGGCAGCTCCATATACCTGAATGAGAGCAATTGTATGAGCTGGGAACATCACATGTGGTAGAATAGAGGGGATGTAAAGTCAGCCTAAAGCCCTCAGCATGGGAACAAAGTAATAAAGTGTGGGAACAGCTTATCCTCACATTTGCAGTTTCTGTAGCACTTCACTGCCTACTATAGTCTAACTAGCATGAAAGCTAAGCATGCTAATCATAACTTTAAGTCCCATTAGACTTCCAGAACTGTAAAAAGTTGTCTTATTATAATTAACAGAGACTTTAAAAGCTGCTTTTTGTGCTAGATCAGTAAAAAATGGTTATTGCAGCACCACACATTTATCTAGCTACTGGCTGAATACTGTAACATGTTAAAAAAGGTGCCAGAAGGTAAACTTCTCTTACAGACAGAACAAATTAATTTACTGACAGTTAACATAAATATTTAATTATTGGTTTGGGTGTTTGTAAACAAAGACAAAAATTTACTTCGGGAGAATACCGGGCTCGGCTTCATTAGCTCACTGCAGAGCCTCTCCTGCCTCCCTTGTTATTGCTGCAGGTTACGCTCAGACCCTTTGGGAAGGCAGAGTGATGCAGCCAGTCAAGGTCACTGTACAGAGCTTTCCCTCTGCTGTTCCTTGTTCCTCACTGCTTTCCTGTGCTCCACACGGCTCCTCCCCAGGCTGCAGTTCCCCCAGTGATGAGCTGGCTCTGCTGTAGGTTTATCCCCAGGCCCCAGGCCCTTCGGGGCCACACCTGCTCCGGTGGGGGCTCATCCAGGAGCCGCAGTCCCTCTGGGCCGTGCATGCCCTGCCTTCGAGCAACTCTTCCTCTGCCTTGCTTGTTCCCTCTGTTTCCTCCTTCCATTCATTCTTCTGTCCTATCTTAAATATGTTTCCAAGAGGTGCCACAGACTCCAAAAGGCTTGGTTTGGCAACTGGTGGGTCTATGGCCCAGGTCTGGCACAGGGAAAACCCTGAACTGCTTCCACAGAGGCCACCCCTGCAGCCACCTCTGCCACTAAAACTTTGTCCTTTACACCTAATACAGAAGTTAGCAATTATTAGCCTGCTGCTGATCTGTTAAAACCTAGAGAAAATAAGGACTTATCAGGAACTTTTCCCTTAAGAGAGAGGGAGAGAGAGAGAGAGAACAGGTGTTGAAAAATCAAAAGGGGATTTTTGAACAAATTAGTTATGAATGCAAATGAAACATAAAAGGAAAAAAACTTAAGGTTCTTTTTCAGCAGTTCATGCCACTAATATCCAGTCCAAGTGGGTTTTTTCAGAACGTGGAATAGCACAAAAAGGTAGTCCTGAGGTTAATTTCATTAGTATAAAAAGGCTAACACTATCTCATTCACAATCTGCCTTTTGTTCTTTCCTATTTATTAAATCAATGCAGTTGTAATTCCATTTAAAGACGATGCTTTAATGTACTTAACTATGTCAAGGAGGGTTCCATTCAAA
The DNA here is from genome assembly GCA_013398175.1 of Climacteris rufus. Classification (NCBI taxonomy): domain Eukaryota; kingdom Metazoa; phylum Chordata; class Aves; order Passeriformes; family Climacteridae; genus Climacteris; species Climacteris rufus. Next base: position 374,343 of record VZRZ01002954.1, read on the forward strand.
ACTCCTTTAATAAAAATGGACTTGTAAAAATCATTTGGGTTGTTTAGGAGACTGTTGGCCTTCTTTATTTTATATTTTTCTCTGCAACTCATGGATCACTAATGATGGCATTTTCACCAAGCAGCAGTGACATGTTAAATTAGTCTATATCCTTTTGGCAATTTAACAATGAGCATTAACTGTTACACTTTAGAACCAAACAATATCATTGATACAAAACTAGAACTTTTTCAAAGGAAGATAATTAGAAGAAGAACAAAGAATCTTTAGCGTTGAATTTTTTAATGACATGGATGCAAAATTGAACTTGTAAAACGTGACAGATGAAGAAGCCAAAAAGACATACAATTTAGTAAAGTATAAAATGCAAACTGTTCATTCCTATTTATCAGTACAACAGGGAAATGTCAAGGAGTTTTAATGCCTAATGAGCCCATCAAGCTTAGAATGCACCAATTGTACCATTTTAGCTAACTGGCTACAACATTTTTGTCTCCTCCTCTTCTTCGCCTTCAACACAGCAGTGCAAAAACTCTGAACATCTTGCCTGGACTAAATTACTCCTTTTATAGTGCATGGGGTTGTTTGTAGGTGATTTTGGAAGAAGGCAGTTCAGAAAAGATTTCAGGAAGGATTTTTTTTTTTTTGCTTTTGCCATGGCTGACATTTGTTTTGGTAGATTACAACATAGTTAATGTAAGTAATGGTGGAACAATAATCAGTTCCGTTTCATGAGGATGTTGCTTCACCTTTCATAGAACTTCACATTAAACAAAAAAGACCTTATTAAGCTATCCATATCAGATATATAGTAATGATATCAGATTTATAGTACAGAAAAATAAATTACTGGAAATATATTAACCAATTTCTTAGAGATCTGATTATTTGAAAATTCAGAGATAATATGTTGGGTATTTTAAACCAGTTTTCTAGTCTGAAGTTACATTGCTTTAAAAAATTAAAAATATACAATTAAGAACCCCCCTGTCCTTGTAGAAACCATGCATTGGATTCTCTCTCTGCAGAATCCAGTGACAAGAAGCTCTTTTTGGTTCCACCAGCTTCCTTTGAATTACCTTCCTTTCAGTAGAGGTGGCAGGGCTGAAGACTATTCATTCAGGGAACATTTCATCTCCTCCCTCTAAATAATGTTGTCCCTTTAAATCCCAGTAATTATGTTTTATTGGTATAAGACCTCAAAGATCAAAAATATACTAATAAAAAACCTCCATGCTGAGTGATTGATACATATTGCCATTGTTAAGAGGCAGCTGACACCAGCTGGCTTCATGCTTCATCCAACTTACCCATTAAACCTGCCCTGCTGCTCTGAACCAGTTCATAGAGCCGGGGCTCTGCAAAACCTTGGAATGCTGACAAGCCACACAATCATAACTATTCAATATAATGTGCATAATTGTATCAGTAGGAAGACAAAAGATTGTTATTATCACCAAACAACTAAAAGGTACAGAGCTTTACTCGGTAACATTAGCACTTGAATGTTATATAGTAATAGTGTCTTTCAGATCATTCTGATTGGGAAATATTGATTCTTTCATCTCAACAGCTGCTAAGGTTTACTAGGTTGCAGAATGACAAGTGCTTAAAAAAATGTAGAAGTTGGAGAGAAAAAGTGGCAGGAGGGAAACGAAACATAAATATGTGCAGTTGATTAAGTGGCTGGAACTACCAGTTTTGTGTTATGTATTGATTCTCACAAATTTTTTTATTTATTTGATTGATGACAATGGTGTTTCATGTCAACTCAAGCCACAATGATATTTTACAGCCATGTTTGTGAGAGCTGAACTAAATGAAAACAATTGGATCAGAAGTCGTTCAGTCACATTTCTTTGATTTAGTGAACCAGGAGCCCATCGTTACTGTGCTGTTGTTAAACCCATCAGTAATTAAAGCTGAGTGCTTAAATCTTTGAAGTTCATCAAACAACATGCCCAACATGCTTGTTTATTGCTAAAGATGTGCTAAACCTTTAAGTCAACTAACCCAGCAAAAACAGTCCTCTGAAGAATTGAAGAACCACAAGAAGTATTTATTAGTTAGAAAAATGCCCATTTTCCTTAAAATATTATTCAGCAAATAGCTCCTAAACTGTTTGAGAAATGCAGAAAAAATATGGTTTTGCTGATGCTTCCCATGCTAATTTTCCATAAAAATGGAAAATATTACATTCAGAAAGTAACACCAATTATAAGAACAATGAGGTTCTGATTAGGAAAAACAATCAAATAAACCTACAATAATAGCATACTTGTTGGTTCATTCCCATTCTGCCACACTTTTGAGGAATTTATTTTAGTTTGGGAAGGGCTTTAAGAATACACTTAAAATAAAGCATGCACACAAAAGATTCATTGAAGCAGAATGCAAAATATTGCTTTCTAAAGACAGTCCACTACATTTCAAACTTTAATGGCTTCTTTAACAAAGAAGTGATGAGCTGTGGATTCTTCTATTGATAGTTCTAATAACTGTGTTTTCCTTTGGAAAGCCATAGAATGATAGAATTGTTAAGGTTGGAAAAGATCTCTAAGATCAAGTCGAACCAATAGCTGGTCTTCCTATCAAACTGTGTAAAAATCTATTAATTCCCTGAGTTGTCTGCCTGAACCAATCTTCAGAACCTATCCTCACTTTAACATGGACTTGAGTTATAAAAATTTCACCTGTGTTTCAAAAAGATGCTACTATTAAAGGTTTCTGCAACTCACCTGTACTTGTCACTATAAGGGAGTTTTTTATTTAGTATTTTTGCATATGGAAAATTAGATAACATTTAAATAACCTACTGTGTCACACAAATGAAAAAATATCTTTTCTCAGGCAAGTCCATGTTTGCAGAAAGAAATAAACCTAGGAACTCATACTAAACTTGTCCTATGGAGAAGCTCCTACTAAAAACTCACAAGAAGTAAGACTAAATTTCAAGTTTAACTTTTTTCCCTACTTCAATAAGAACAGCTTGGAGCAGAAAATTTAAAGTTTGTGAAAAAAACAAGGTTTCCTTTTGCTTTTGCCCCTTTTCTGTGCTACAATGAACCTTTAGCTCACTGTACTTTGATCAGCATTAATGGTTTTTCCAAGGACACTGACCAGAAAACTACTCTGTCCAGCTGGAAGCTTGTCTACTGTAAGAATAGCTGAGATCACACCCACAATTGCACGAATACAACTACCTCCCCTTTCCAAAAACATCTAGGATCCAGTTAAAACTCGGAATCCTGCTTTCTTACCAGTTTTTAACTTTTGACTTTTTCCCTGCCTACTTTTCCCTGCTTCTTGTGAAAGTCCATTTTTTAAGGGTCAGTTTCATAATTTTGTATATCTTTACAAACGAACTTTTTGCAATAAATGTCAGCAATATAATGTCTGAATAATGAGTAATATAAATGTTTTATTTTCATGTGTTTACAAGCGTTGAAATTATTTCAGTCTTTTTATTTTTAATCAACTATTATATTCTCTTGTTACGATGCATCAGCAGGAATGTATATTAGCTATTAAAAATCACACATAAAATTTTGAAAATATTAAGCAGAAAAAATAATATATTTATAGAAAAATAAATTTCACAAAATAAATATTGAATTTTCTGAAACTAGCTGGTCTGGCTACTCTCTGTACGAGCAAAGTACATCATGCAGTAAAATTATTTTGTCAAACTCAGCAGTAGATGTGCTGGAATAAAAATGATATTTTAATAAAGTCACTGCTTAAAATATGTAATTGGATTAACATGAAGTCAACTGTCCTAAATAGCTGAGATGTAATTAACTATGTAACTAACAGCTTGAAACAATAAAAACAATCTTTAGTGACCACTTTTGTTAACCACTGATTTTTCACTATAGCCCAGTTAGTAAGAAGACAATTTAATCTAAGCTGGTTTTAAAAAGGGAGCCAGATAATGAGAATTGTAGTTAACATTCAGTCATTCATATGAAGAAACAAAAAGGAGTGCTTTATTCACCAGGAGCAGATTCTTCTTATGTGTAACAGGCTGGAATTTTAATTTGCAGGACACCACACACATATCTTTTAGTACCAGGACTCTCCAACAGAGCGTCATGATCTCTTAGAAGGTATTTTTTAAATTATTATTTTGTTTTAATCCTGGTGGCCAAAAGCATTCTCAGTAGAAACGACCCCCAACATGCTCATTTTGAGATATATCAAGGTCACTTCTGTAACATGAAGCATCTTAGTACAAACTGAAAACATTCAAGGTGTCTCTATCACTTTCAAAGTATTGTGATGCTAATTCCTATCCCATTCTCTTCACACAACAAATATATATTTCCATGTCTATTTGTTGCCAGACTTATTTGTGTAAAACAACCAAAGGCAGAAATTAACCATCTGTCAGTGATTTAATTCCTAAGATTTCCAAATATTTTTTGAATGAACATGTAAATGGAATTGAAAGCTGATCTCACACCAAGCATTCAGTGGACAGGTCTGCAGACTCACTGTTGCTTTTGCAGAATATCTGAACACCGTGATGAATATGCTGTAACTTTCAGGTATTTCTAAAGAGAGAACTGACTGATCCAGGCACCAGTTTACATCACGTGGATGCAAATTTCGTGCCTTCGTTTCTGTTATAAAGGACTGCGTGTGACTTAGAAGTCACTGTGAACGTGTAGTAAGGATGGAATGAAGTGGGGTCCCTGTGCTGCCCTGAACTGGCACGTAAATACACAAAGAGGCTAAGAAGAAAGACTTAAACAGTCACTGGAGCCAGTAAACCCTGTCTTCTAGCTGGGTTTCTACTGCCCTGGGCTCTGGCACAGCCCTAGCTGGTGTAAATCCAGGACTCTGCTCTATGCTGTGTTTCTCTGCAGAGAGACACATTTAATGTGCTTGCATTTCTCCTGTGTGTAAAATAGTGATACAGCAAAAAACTCATTCACATCACAGGGATGAATGCTGTCTTGATAGATAAATAAGAACGTGGGTATCCCAGGATCTACAAAAGTCATTCTTCATCACTTCAGTGCAACAGTTCATCCTAATACAATGTAGCAACTATGTGTCCTTTTGGTTTGTGTACTACAGGAAAAAAATTTAAGAAAACCATTTTTAAAAGAAAGATGGAGCTTAGTATGAGAGATTTAGAAACCTTGTAGAAATGGGATGGGAAATTCAATTACAGGCTTAATCTAATCAAGTAGTGATAAGCCATGACTTAATGAACTGCTGTGGGATACCATGGGCTCATAATGTTATGGTTATTATCAATTCTTTCTAACATTTAGGTTTGATCTTAATGTTTACCATTCAGGTTCCTCAAATAGGAGAGAAGTCATATCAAACATATATTTAAGGATGTATAGTAGGTGGTAATGCCATTCATCATCTTGTAAAAGACACCAATCATTTTTACCAGTTAAACAGAAGTTACTAGTTTTAAAACATTTTTTTGGTGTTTAAAACTAAAATTCAGTAGTTGCAGTAGTTATCAAGACATAGCACTCTTGTTTTATCATACTAATGCCTTATCTGCTGAGTCACATGAATTTAATACCCTGGGAAAAACTTGTATATTCCAAAATATTCTGCTTTATCTGGCAAAAAGGAGGAAAACAGACTGGAGAAACAGGCTTAGCATAACCAGGAACCCCTTGCAGTACCCAGTCAATGTCAGGCTTTACTGTTCTCTCTACCCAGCTGCTTGACCAGTTGCGTTAAGCAAAGGGAACATCTCATCCTCCCAGGCAGCATCCTGGCCTTGCTCAGCAGCAAGAGCAACAAGCTTTCTTTCACACCTGGTTGACACATCCCATCAGCAGGATGTGGGGTATGGAACTCGTGCTTCTGCACGAGGCAAACATTTGTTGCTCCTATTCTGCCATGGGGGTGTCATTCTTCAGTTAACCTGGTTTTAGTCACAGACCTGTATCCCCTACGACCATGTGTTCTTGGGTCCTGGTTCAAGACTTAATTCAAACCTACAGAATTGTTTCCATTGGCTCTGGCAGAATTTAGTTTAGTTCTCTGCTAAGCATTTATAGGAGGTATCCCCATCCCTCGCTTGGTTTACAAATAGATCACATTTTGTTCTGATGCCAGATAGTGCTGTGCAAAGCACAAATAAGATATAGGCTGAATACTTATCATTTTGAGCCAACCACAGGGAACAATAATCCTCTTCATGTTTCTCAGGTATCTTACCAGCTACGCTGATATAGCACTATTAAAATTCAGGATCATAAAAATCCTAATGCAACCACTAAAATTTCGGCAGCATATTTTTAATTTAGATAGTTACTTTGAATTCAAAAATATGTAACTTAAATCTATTCTGGCAAACTGTACACTTACAAACCTGAAAAGCAGACTTAATCACCAGATGGTGATTTGAGTACCTTTATCTACTTCATCTACATACCTGATGTGTACTTGCCCACCTTTAATTGTGGGGTTTTTCCTCTCTTTTGCAGAGGGTTGATAAAAAAGCTCTGATATCAGTATACTGATTATGTGACACCTACTTATCACACAGTAAGTAATCTGCCATAATGCAGGATGGAAAGAAACTGCCTGAATGTTGAGTTGTTCTTTTCCAGAGTCTTAGCCATTGCATATAATTTTACTGACAACAAAAGAATCACTCATGCTGTAGAAGTCAGAAGTGTGTATACACCATCCTTTCCTCAGAAGAGATATAAATCTAAGTCCTGGGTTTATGTAATATGATAAGTAGAGCCAAGTGCATCTCCTGTGCAGTTCTACTGAACTCATCCTAAACTTTTAATATATACATATATATCACATAAATACCAAAGTTCTTAATTTCTCTCACAAAGATGCTATGTGAAACAACAGGTCAGGACATTTAAGCTTTAAAAAGGCCCTGTTTTGGTATTCTTTAACATAAGAAAATAAATAGTATCTCTATATTAGTGAATACGGTCTAAGTAATCACTATAAAGCTAAAAAAATGTCAAATACATTCTAGAAAACTCTAACCAAACTATACATTCAAACACCTGAAAACCCAAGAAATAACTACACACTGTTATCAAAATCTATACAGCCAGCAGGATGCTGGAAGCATGCTAATCAAAGGCTCATCTCTCCATAATGCAAAAGAATGGTTCTTATCATTCCAGAGACTTCATATCACTTGAGGGCTCTTTTGCAAAGATTGTTCTTTGCATGATCAGTCTTCCAAGACCTTCACATTACTGAAAAATGCAGCTATTATTTATGTTTGATATTCAGTTTTCCATACAAATTTAATGATCCTCATCTTTCGGCCTCTCATTTTAAATGTTTTGGAAACATCAAGCTGCAGAGCTAGAAAGCTGAAAAAGAGTCCTACATTTACCAGGGTAAATAAGTGTATGCTTATATCAAACATTTTGGCATATTTGAGAAAATAAAGCGGTCACATTTATTCACATTGTTATACTCTTTTCTATACCCTGTCAAAACTACATTTTAAAAAGACTGGCTCACTAAAGGTGTCTCTCTAAAGTCCAAATAAATGTTTAAAGAATATGAAAAATGGAACAGAGAGTAAAGAAGATGAATGATCAAGAGGGCGTTTTTCAAAAGTATGTATGATCAACAGAAAAAAAATTTACACAGAGAATTTTTTTTCTTATTAGAAAAAACTTTCAACCCATAAAACCAGAAGCACAAAAGATTTTGTTTCATGTTAACATGAGCTGAGTTGTATTGGTTTATTGAAATCACATGAAGTTTTTCTTTTTTCCATCAGATCAATGTGTAAATGTGTCAGTGTGTCACAGGAGTCCCCTGGCAGGAGGCAGGTAACAAGAAGTGCAGTCTGTTTGTAGTGCATCCCAAATGAGAAGATGTGAGCATCAAGTAATTTTCCTTTAAAGACTCGGCATTTGGACTAGGAGCCAGGGCTATATTGTCCCATTAAAATATTTTCTGTTGAGCAAGTATGAGTCATGAGTTGGTAATGTCCTAAGCAGGTAAATGGTCCTACTGGCTACTCTGAAGTTGTTACAACTTTACCCTACAAAAGTACACTCTGTAAAATTAGACAGATTTCTACCAGAGTGAAGATTAAACACTGACTCATGTGCTGTGTGAAAGAAAGTCAAAACCACTCAGCATCATGAAGGATCATGTCCTGAAAAAAAAATCTAGTCAAATCCAATTGCTCAACCATAAAAGTTTACATTTTGAAATTATACAAATAAAGAAGCTCACAAATATGCAGTACATGCATCACAAAATTCTCCTCACCGATTCATATGTTGCATATTTTGATAAAAATCACTTCAGCTCTTTGCACCTGTGTTGTCTTTTGTGACCTATGTCCACTTTGTAAGCACACAACAAAACTAATTTTGCTGAAAGCCAAGGCTTTGGCAGGAGACAATGGAATCCTGTGAAAATACAAATCAATCTATTGGCCAAATGCATTCTTTATAGATTTGTTTTGTTGAGATGTACAGCTCAACTGTCTGGATGTTCAATCTTTTGCAGAAATCCTAGCTAATGTTGACTCCAGTGAAGTTTTTCATGCCAGCTCCAGGGTAATGGTCAGAATCCAGTATTTACTCTGAAGAAAATGAGGAAATAGTTTTAAACATGTAAGAATTATCTACAATTCTATATGCTAGAACAACATTTTGTATGTAACTATAAAAAATTGTTAGTGATTCAGAGAGAAACAAACTTGCTCAAGCATCATTCTAATATACCTTATTTAGTAACTATTAAATGAGTTGTATTTTAGTCAGAATAAATTATTTATATTATTTTATTTTAAGAACACACATAGTGTTCCAGCACCCTGGCAGTATAAAGCAAGACAAGCCACCAACATAAAAAAAAAAAGTTATACAAAGAAAAGTATCAAGCAGAGGAAGAAATTATCAAAATAACCTTCTACCTTCTGCAAACATGATTCATTTCAAGTTAGGAATCTGGATGGCTCGACTGAAGCCACTGCAATAATGATACATGTAAATGCCTGTAATGCTGCAGACAAAATGACTGCCAGATAGCAGGTGGTGCAAGTTCTTGTTAAATTTCCGTGGTTGAGAGATTGTTATTAATTTTTATCAGTGTTGCAATATTATGACATCATGCTTAAGTCTCTGTTTTGCTAGGGAAAATAAAAATAAAAATACACAGTAAAGTATGTCCCCACTCTAACAACTTTATATTAGCAACAAATGAGAGCTATGGGATTGATTTTCTGAAATGAACAGGAAATCTTTGAAATGAAGCAATATTTTTAGACACTTATCTGGATCTAAAGCTATATGGCTTTCAGAAGCTGCTGCATAGAAAATCTAAAGGAGTGCTCTGGGAAGACTGGTAAAAGAAGGGTTGGGAGTGTCATGTGAAAGTAACCCTAGATTTAATCAATGTTAATCTGACTATTGGAGAGCTCTAACAAGTGAGCAGTGGAAACGTTTGCCTGAACACTCCTGCTGTCTCTGGACTAACTGAAGCAACTTATATTTTGTCCAACTGGATATAAGTAAAAATAGCTTTAAGGGAGAAAGGACAGAGACAAATATTTTTGAGCTAGGCTCCTCATAAACAGCCATCCCTGAGAGGAACTAAGATGAACTCTGTCTACTTTATTGTTATAAATAAAATGAAACTCCAAAGAGGAGAGAAAAATAGCATGTGGACTGGATTGGTGGAGAGTCTGGGAAATGTTTCTGCTTATCATATCATATCATATAATGCAGGGGAAGATGGAAACTTTATCTGATTCTTTAATGCAAATTAATTTTTTTACTTGTCAAAATTATATCAAAAACCCAGTGGAAAGAACAGACTATTATTATTAAAAAATAAACAAACAAACAAACTAGACAGCTTTGATTTGAAATGAAAGCAACACCAGTGAAAGGATAGACTTTCATTATTTTGGAGACCTTGGTATTCTTGCAGATCTATTCATGAATTAATCATTGAAAAACCTAAACTCAAAAGATCATGCATTTTCCAATGCAAGTAGTCTCCAAAGAGTACTGAAAATGGTTTTTAAATTATAGTTCTTTAAACTCCTTGCATCAGGAATCTGTTTCACACACAGCTAACTGAAAGAACAATGTGACGTTAAAGTCCCTGTGATCTTGCAAAACCAAAAACATTGTGAGTAGACACTAGCAGTATGGTAACATAACAGTACTAAAATCTGCTAACAAAACTACTATACCTGTAGTAAACAGCAGGAGTTTTGGAATGCCATGCAGCTTTTAAATTATTATCACTAATTACCCAAATCAAAAAAAAGATCAGGCAACACATTAGAAGTGAAGACAAGTCTACCTGTATTGCTGTGTCAAAATTACATTTCCAAACAACCAATTAGCTAAGACAACCTTTCAGCCCAATAAGCCATATGTAAAGTGGGACGGCTTCATTACAGTGGCTCCCTAATTAAAATGTAAAGGCTGCTGATCATTGCATAATTAAACAACATGTCATGTGGTTTCATCTGGCAATTGCAGGCAGCTAGGCCTGAAATCATTAATGACTAAGACGTCGTCTAAATGAGTCCAGAGACTGTAGAACTACATTCTGTCAGAATGGAGAGCATCCTATGGTCATTATGGAGATAATATCCTCCAAAGGGACTGCTCTGTACAAAATGTTGAAATTCTTCCTCTCAAAATGACTTTGACTTTTTATATCCAGTTTTCTTACTAATTAGCCCAAAAGAAAAAGGCTAGCAGGGCTAATTAACTTCCAGCTACAGTAATCTAAATATGAAGCTGCAGAACCAAAGATTTTCCCTGTGGATATTCTAAACGTTTTTCATAGTTAAAGCTCCGCTACTGAGAAAATATTTTTTAGGTAACCTTATGGCTTGATTGAGAATCCCTTACGTGGCTTCTCACTTTACATAATGCCTGAGGAACAAAAGCATTTGCAGCACCAGGTCTCTGTGTTCTGCACACCACGGGCTGTCCATTCAGCCTTCACTGAGGATGCACAGAAACACTAAGAACAAAACAGTGAATTTGTAGTTCCACTGATTTACTGGGGAATTTTGGGGGTGGGACTTGTGTTGCAGAATAATAATGCCAGTCACAAGAAAAGTATATATTGTTAAAACACACGCACTTCCCAATCTATACTCTAGGAGTTTCAAAGTGTAATGGACAAAGTAACATGAGTTCAAGGTTCCTTTGAAAAGTAGAATAGACAGGATCTTTTGTAAACAGCCAGAAACAGCATCTGTTCCACATCCCAATCAAAACTTTACAGTTCATCTTCAGCTCTTCTTGCATCTCCCACATGTATCCTTCACACACACACCTTTCCTGCAATAGGGAATTCAGATGCCTTCTTTTGGTCACTTTGATGCTAAATCTCATTCAAGGGCCTTGCCATTTGAAAGTAAATAACACTCGATCTAATTAAGCATGTGAAGAACACAACTTGGTAGCAAAAATTTAGTAGCTCTTAGTGCTTGCCAGATTTACAGATTTACAGATAATAAAGAAATAAATTACTTTAGAGGAGAAAGAATTTTTTAAAATACAGGAGCAATATGTATCTGAAGATAGAAAATCTAAAACTACAGGTGAACATTTGATAAACGCAGTGACCATTTTATTTCATTTCTATTTCTCAGTTCATAATACCTATTTCAAGTTGTCAGCCTCTTACCAAGTCTTGGTGAACCAGTAAAGGAATAGTTGAAGACCTTAGCTTGAATTTCACTTTTGCTTCTTTTTCTTCTTCTTAAATGTAAAACATGAACTTTTTTTAAAAAAAAAAAAACACTAGTCAGAGGCTAGTCACAAAGCAAACCAAGATGGACACTAAAAGTGAGAGAGTCAACTCTGAAAAATTTATCTCTTCACAAATTTTGTGGTTAAAATATACGTGAAGTTTTATTTCCAGCATTTTTGGTGCTCTCTGTCCCTATATAAAACCCGTGGATTTACACAGACATAAAATTGCTTCATCTAAAATAATTCAACTTCAAGCAGTCTAAAGTATGTGAGAAAGACAAGAAATTGCCAAATTATTCTTTGTGGCTACCAGGCTTGTACTTCATATAAGCTATTTGACTCAAAAAATGCAAAGAGCTATTTTCATTCTAATTAAATACTGCATTTCCTTTCTGAGGTTTCTGTATTTCTTGCAGTTTAAATTTTATGTTGGTTCTATGGCATACTGTTACAATTGCTTTCATTATTGCCCTTCATTTCTGATCTAATAATTTCAATTGACCTGACAGTGGAAAATCACCCTTGGTATTCCTGCTGTTGTCTCTAAATTTTGCTCTAGAAACATTCAGAACTATCCACTTTGAGCTTGTAGAGAATAGTCATCAGCTGTGTGGGAGACAGAGTAGAATGACAGAGTATATGGGGAGGGAGAGAGGGGAACAAACTGTGAGAAATTGCACAGCAATTGCTGTGGCTCCACATAACAAATAACTGGTCTGTGAGCTCAAAAAACCACCAGATGTGCTTAGTTTGTAATAGACATATCCTACCATCCTATCACTTCCATTCTGGGTCCAGCTAGAGTCTGACTCAGGTTTGGAATTCTTTAGGTCATTCCCAAAATCAACAAAGATAGCAGCCATTATTTAGCATGGAGTTAAAACCCAGACCAGTAAAATAAATTTGCACTTATTTTTAAATTGTAGAGGATGATTAGATATTATTTTTCTTCTTTATACTATTCACTTTTATCACTACAATTTACACTGAATTCCTCCTCTGGTAGGAACAGTCCAAGAGATGGCAACATTTCAATAAAATCCTGGCAGACAAGCCTGTCACTTCCCTGTTCATGCAACTCCTCTTTCAGTGTGGAATATATAAATCATGCCACAGCTAATTGTTCTACAAATAGGTTAAAAATAAATAAATATAAAATCATGGTGAACACTTGGTTATGTCTCTTTTCCATATAATGTGTAATTGCAGTAAACCATAAGATTTCTTATGCTTATTAAATGTACCTAAATAAAGTTCTCCTTCATTCATCTGCAGCAACGGGAAATGCACTGCACACACCTGATGTGGATTGGCTATAGGGCATGATACAAATACATGCCTTTCTTACTCTCATTGAAACTGCAGCAGGTCAATTCCATTTACTGGACTTTTGCAAGGAAAAGGTTGCAGCCCTTCCTTCCCTGTGATGACAGCAGTGACCACAACACTCACAAGGTGGTGAGACTTCATCTGACACAAGACATCACTAAGCTGACTGAGAAAGGACCATCTCAGACACATTTCACTCAAAACAGGAACCAGCTACTTGGTGTTCCTAAAAAAGTTCAGAATGGATGATGTGTTTTCATTTTTTCTGAGTGTTAAATATTTGTTTTCTTGCTGTTTGTTCTTTTTCCCATGGTACAGTAGAAAACTGAAATTCTGGTATCCAATAATAACATAAATTTTGGCTCCAATATGTAGCTACCTAGAGAGCTAAGGAAGTTAACAGCAAAAGCTATAACCTGTCATGTCCATTTCTTCTGGCATTTCAACTCATTAAAATATCTGGATACTTTTAATGTACCTGCAGATTTTATGCTACTGTAATCACACTGGGTTTATAGATTTGTAAGTTTTTGCATAGAAAAAATTATAACAAAAACTTTTACTGAACACTTGGAAGAGAGGGCACCTGAAAAATCATTTTCTCCTCCATTCCTACCAGTGTAATCTCTTATTATTTCCTTTTGGTTTTCAGATTAGCTATTCAGAAAAGTGCTGCATTGACACTGTCAATTGCCTAGAAAGGGTGATTTTAGATCACTTTGGCAACAGTATTTACTGAAAATGAATTGCACTATTTCGGGGAACCAGATAAAACAGAATTTGGTTCTGTATCATACTACTTTATGGACAGAGTGTCCCAAAGAACTTTATAACAAAGTATCTTACAGACAGCACAGCGAGTACAGAAAAATGTGGCAGCCAGAATGCTCTCAGCTAAACCTCAGATGTATTCATAGGCAATAGAAATTCTTTTATTGAGAAGACTTGTTGCCCAGGAAGCCAGGGTTTATTTCTGTTCTTTTTCACAAGAAAGAAAAGACCTGAGACAAGTTTTTCTTCAACAAGATAAGCATCCTCTTAAATTTTTCACATCAGATGTGTTAACTGGTTTCAGCTAGAAGACACAGTGTTTCACACCACCTAACAGAATATTGCAAATGGAAGGCTGAACAAAATTGTGGTTAAAATAGCACTAAAATATAGGGATTCTGAAGGAACAGAGTAACCTACACTGTTTTGCTAACACCATTATGCCTTCTGGAGTCTAAAAAAAACGCAACATACAACCCTACATGATAATTCTCAGTGCAGGATTAATTTAATTTACACCAGTCAGTAAAATGAGGAATTTATGCCAATCAATATACTTTTGTACATATACATATATTTCTAGCATATGTTACATCACAGCTATTATGCAGAAAACATTGGAATGTGACTGGCAGAACTGAAATAACAGGACTGACACTGACAGTCACACTGGAAATGTTCACTCAAACTCTTGCACAGTTCTTGAGGAGACAAATATATCCACAAACTTTTGGAAGCATTAACGTTTTGGTTGTGTTTTTATCTTCCCTATAAATATTTAGTTCCACAAAGTTTAAGCCTCAGAGATGTGTACTTAGCTGCAACTTCCTGTGAAATTAGGATCATGTGCTTGTTCTACCATAGAAGTGGTTCTTCCCAAGGACAGCTTTACCTCATCTGCTCACATTCCTCTCTCTTCCATTCTCAGACCACCCAAAAATCACTCAAATGGCTGCTTTTATTTCACCTGAAGTGTCTCCTCTTTATCATCTGATCTTGCAACAAGCTGGGTGTTTTGCCATCAGAGGCATTTCACCTGACAAATTCTTGAATGCAGAGACATTCCTTTTGTAATATGGGCTGGACATCCTGGAGAATGACCATGGTTTGACATGTAAGATACTCAACTCTAGTATTTAATGAAATTAGTATCATTTAGAGCAGTGCATCCACTAAGGGTCACAAACAGTACTCTGGGAATTCATGGGAGCCTTCTGCTATGCCAACATGTCCAAATCATTTTGGGTTTTTAGCTAGTAAGATGTATCTTCAGTGCGCCATCCAAACTTAATTACTTGGCTTACCCCCAGGCTGCAAATTCAGGCAGCTTCAAAATAAGGGTGGTTTATATTAACTATATTTTAATTACTGTCTTCTACACCATAACAGTAATGGTGGTTCTGTTAATAAAAGGAAATGAATTTCCCTTCACTCAGATCAGTAATAAGTCCATTTTGGACTTTCTCAGGGAGAAATTCCTGCTGATTTTTTTAAACATATAATATATATCTGCTTTCTTAAAAATTATGAACATCCATGGAAATCAGGAATCATCGGTCTGTAAACACAAGATGCACCCAGATTTTCAACTGTCTTCTGGCTGGTTACATTATTATTACAAAATTAAAAGAGCTATTAATTCTTCTGCTCTGCCGAAATTCAAGCTTCTGTACAGAGGACTAAAAGTAAAAGCTGAAAATGAGCACTGCTCCAATTCTTTCAGGTTTTATTTTCAAACTCATTTACACATCTATTGAAATTTTTCAGTGTGCCTAAGGATATTCCTATGACTTTTTTTAGTCCAACTGAAGAACGATAAACATATTCCATACTTTAGCCAAATGGAACCTGTCAAACTTGAGGTCAAATTCATCCCAGCTATCTCAACAAGTAAAATAATTCCTAAATATCAATTTCAAGTTCTTGCAGCTAGAAAGACAAATCAAACAGACCTTCATAATGTCATGAGGGTACAGAAGAAGGATTACAAGAATCTGTGAAGTCCAGACCCTTTAAACAGTGCTGTTTGCTATAAAGCATGACAACACCAGAGAATGTTAAGAGAGTGATTCTGCTGGTCACTCTTCAAACATTCTGGACTAGAGAAGACCAAACCAGATTTTTCTGTGCTTAATTTAGTACTCAATGTTAAACAAATAGTAGTTTAACTGAATCTTCAAGCTTCCTATTTTAGAAAGGGAAAAATTTTGTTTGAAAGAGGAAAATGTTTTTAGTTATTTGTGGCAGTTTAAAAAAAAAATCTCCCCTCATTGCACCCCTTGATACTGCTATGCAGCATTAGCACTGTGTTTCTAGCCCTATTTGTAATGCTGTATGCTACACTTGGGCCTGATCTTAAGGGAATTACAGGTCAGATAGAAGTGCCACTCAGAAAATGCTACTCCCAAGTAGTGCAGTTTAATAAAAATTAAAGAGAGAAAACTAACTAATACAAGGTTGAAAATGTCAGCCAAAAATCAAAGAAAGGAAAGGAAAAAACAGTGATTATTTAAAAATTCAAAGTTGAATCTCCCCAGAGATGGTGAAAGTCAGAGGGACAGTATCATTTCACATCTTAAATGATGTTTTCAAATAAAACAATTATCATGTAGGTATATGTTGAGAAGACTCCAGCACTCCACTGGCTAAAAAAGCTACTGGGCAGCAAATAGATAAGATGCTTAGGGAAAATGATCACAAGTAGAGCAAAAGTCAGCAGCTTTTTTTTTTCATACTTTAGCCCTCTCTAAACTTAATTTTCTTCAACCCTGTGTGTCAACTAACTGGGAGATTTGAGGCTTGTATATTAACTATCTAAGGATTAACTCATTTTTCCTCAGTTACTTAGGTAATTTTGACTTTTTTTTTTAATAAGGTCCTGGTATTAAAATAAATGCATTAAAGGAGTAGAAAAGGAGACAAAAGTTTTCTCTAAATATTCAGGTCATTGTCCTTTTATGCAACTTCCTGATTATATAACTCCATATATTTTCATATTCTAGGACTAGAGTGCAAAAAAAAGACTCAGGTCCATAATATCCTAGACTTTCTGACAATCAGTAATATGACCCTGAGAATATGATTCAAAGTCCACAGAAATCAACAGCAGCCTTCCTCAAGTTGTAACATTTGTCTTGATGGTCTTCAGTTATTCATCCAATACAAATGAATCAAAGAACACAAGACAAATTTTGCCATCTCTATTTAGAAAGGCACTGTCTGTACACTTTTGCTATTTTCAAGCCACCTGTGACCATGTTCAGCAAACCTTAAGCTAAAGAATAATATATATAACTGATTATTTCGCTTTGAAAAAATGGTTGATTGTTCCAAAAAGTCTTGCAGAGGTGCATGGAGACTGTCAGCTCTTCAGAACTGAGACGAGACTAAACCTTGGCATTTTAAATGTCATTATTAAAAATGTGTACTAAATTCAGTGGCTGATTGGATTACAGTGTCACTGACTACATTTAAACTACAATCCTGACTATGCAGTTAACCTAGATATGAGAAGGTTACCTAAAAGTAAACCCATAATCCACAGTGCTCCTGTTCTCTAAATAATATATTCAGAGGTCTCTGCACAACAGTCAACAAGAAAAAACTTTCTTTTATGGAAAATAGCTGCTGAACATTGACAGCCACCGATGCTGTAGCCTCTTATACAGCTTATTAGGAACCCCCACATTCATATCCCTGTAGTATCCTGCAGAGTACCTTCAGCGCATCTAAGAAAGGGTAAAAGCTTTGGGTTAATAATTCATTATGAATAGTCTACATTTTCATGCACTGTGTATCCAG
This sequence comes from Climacteris rufus, assembly GCA_013398175.1. Lineage (NCBI taxonomy): Eukaryota > Metazoa > Chordata > Aves > Passeriformes > Climacteridae > Climacteris > Climacteris rufus. The sequence continues at coordinate 391,967 of VZRZ01002954.1, forward strand.
GTGATACTAGGCTTAATATAAATTCAAAATGTCAGCTTAAAAAAAAAAAAAGAAAAAAAGAAAGACTTTCTGCCTTTGTTTTAAACGTGAACCCTGGAATAATTTATTCACAGTACCATAATAAACCGTCAGCTATCTTGACAACTAAAAATGAAGGGTACTGTACTCCTTGGAAATTCCCAGAAATATTTTTCTGTGTTACAAAAGGATAGAGAGAAAAGACAACACATTGAAACTCACGGCCAGACTCCACATGCACTGAAACTTCATTCAGATGCCACTTCTTAGGATCTGTAGAGCCCTTAAGTCATAACAACCTATCAGAAAAAAATCATCTGAAGTGATCTCAGCATATCTAAAAATGTTCAACTGTCGTTTTGAAGCAGTAATTCAAGTATTTAAACTCAGGGAAAAAAAGTCTTGATGGAAAATACAAGGGAAAAAAGCATGTTAGTGGAAGAGAAACTGCCTTAATTGGGTAGTTAAGAGTATTTGATAGGATTATAAAAAGGCAAAACTGTCAGAATGCAATTCTTTCACTGGCCACTGGCCAAAGCAGCGCAGATTTTAGAGGGAAGAATAAACCACCACAATTGTACAGCATCTCCTACACAAGATGATTTCAAAACAATTCTCAGCCTTTCACTTTTATTTGCGTGAGAGGAAATTTTCACTCACTTTATGGTTTCCCACTGAATTCCTTCATCCTTTAAGTCTGTCTATAAAAGTCTATGCCCCCATAAAAAGCCACTGATAGCAGCTGCACCAACACATATTTCTAGTGTGGACAAGCAAATAGTCTAATTGCACCAGAATTTATTCCTTTTTGAATAATTTCTCTCCTGCAAAGTATCTGTACCAGAAGCTGTATGAATTCAGGTACACCAATGACTCAGCTGCAGTTGGAGCAAATGTCCACCTCTGAAAAGCCCTGGAATGATTAGAGGTAACAGGTCAGCAGCAGCTTCCTGCTGTGAAACTTTAATTCATCTTCAGCTACTGAAGTGCTTCTCTTCTCCACATGAGCCACAACTTTCTCTCTCCCCAAACTTTAACCCACAGTTTTTAAAGGCTAACCATTTTTCTGACCTAAAAACCCTGCTCTAAGTAAGGAGAAACTCACCAGGAAATGAAGATAGAATGAAGATCCCAATACTGTTGAGCATTGTTGGTTTTGTTTTCAAAAAGAAAAAACCTTGCATTACTTGATGGGAACCTTGAAGAGCTGTCAGAATTACTATCCATCCAGTGGAAAGAGATTTCTACTTAGTAAAATGAAGAGTCTCATGAAAGACCTTCATACCTGCTGCCTCTGACAAGTAAGGAAGATTTTTTTACCCCATGCTCATAGTAAACATTTTTCTAAGTATTCTGTGATTACAAATTCTATATGAAAAGGGCATAAAGGACACAGGAGAAAAATTAGGTTGTATATTCAGAGCTCAGATCTACATTTCACTTGACCTTAGCCTTTAAATGGCTACTGATAGTTCGCTAATTTGTTGGTTATATTCTATATATATTATATATAAATATATATATATACACACATACACTGTATATTTTATATTGCACACATACTATACAATCTATTAATATATTAATATATGATATGCATTGATATATTGTATATTTAGCAGCCTGGATGCCCTTGGCCTTCTTGGCCACCCGGGCACACACTGGCTCATCTTCAGCCACTGTCAACCAGCACCCCCAGGTCCTTTCCTGCCAGGCACTTCCCAGCCACTCTGCCCCAGCCTGGAATGCTGGATGGGCTTGTTGTGATCCACGTGCAGGACCCGGCACTTGGCCTTGTTGAACCTCAGACCAGTGGCCTTGGCCCATTGATCCAGCCTGTGCCACTGCAGAGCCTTGCTCCCCTCCAGCAGATCAACACTCCTGCCCAACTTGGTGTCATCTGCAAAGGGTCTGAAGGTGCACTTGGACCCCTCACCCAGATCATTGATACAGATATTAAACAGGAGTGGCCCCAGTACTGAGCACTGGGGAGCCACTTGTGCCCAGCTGCTGACTGGATTTAACTCCATCCACCACCACTCTTTGGGCCTGGTCCCCCAGCAAACTGTGCACCCATCCAAGCCATGAGCAGCCAGTGTCTCCAGGGAAATGCTGTGGGAAATCGTTGCCAGAGACTGAAATTGTTCTTGCCTTGAACATTGCTATAGCAAAACTGTACAAAGAAGCCATGACCACCACCCCTCCCCAGAGATGCCTGACTGGAACTTTGGACTGAAAGCCAAAGTGCTGAGATTAGATAAAGGGAACGCTATTGTTCGATCATCTCAGGTCTGGGGAGAAGTGAACAAGGCATCCACAAGAAAGCCAAACCCAGCAGCTGTGCTGGTCATTCCAGCTGGGTTTGGGGTGGGGGAGGCCACAGCCCACATCTCAGAGCAGATTTGCACAGATTTCACACCCAACTGAGGTGGGGGAAGGAGGCTTTGAGTGTGGCATAACCTCTGATGTGAGGCAATGGACACCCATCCTCCCTGACTCAGCTGTGGAACCCCCAGCCCCGAGAGAGCTATGGGACATTCTCATGAGGGGCAGCTGAGGGGGTGTCATAACCCATCACAGACCCCTTGAAGTGCCCCCCAGACTCATTCCTGAGGCACCACAGGACTGCATGTGATATGAAGTGATGCAATGGATCCAGGGGCTGCTGCAAGAGATAATGGCAAACCTGCACTACCACCCCCACCCAGGGGAGGTGCCTGGATCTTCCTACCTGGCCTGAACATACATTAACCCATGGAATTCTGTGCTTTTGGGGGGACCCTCACCATCAAGAAGACCTGCTGGAGAGGATCAACGCAACGGGATTCACGGAGTGGTGATATTTTCTTTCTCTGTCACTCTCTTTCTGTCCCCCCACCTCTTCTTCTATTCCTTTCTTTTATCTTTTCTCTCTCTCCCATCTTTACTATCAAATAAAATCCATACTATTGATACAGGCATATGGTCTCATTTGTACCTTAATTTGGGCAGAGGAATGTCTAAATAACCTTAATAAACTAGACCATAACAATTGTGTCAAATGCTTTGCTTAGGTCCCAGTAGACAAGACCCACAGCCTTTCCCTCGTCCGCTAAGTGGGTCACCTTGTCACAGGAGGAGATTGAGTTACTCGAGCAGGAACTGCCTTTCATAAACCCAGGGTGGCTGGGTGTGATCCCCTGCTGGTCCTGCATGTGCCATGTGATGGCACTCAAGATGATCTGCTCACAGCATTCAGAAGAAATATCTGTCTTGGGAAGAATCCCAGGGTTTTGTCCCATATTGTTTTACCATAATTGCACATTAAATATTAATAACTGCAAATAGGACAGAGAAAAAGGCCTCTTGACTTATCCTGAAGATGGCTGCAAATTAGGGACTATGACATTTTGCAGTATATTCCTCCTATCTGTACCACTTCTCAGGGTAGGCTAATGCATTTAAAGTGACATGTAGTAACCTTGTACTTTCTATCCCTTATTGGAGATTTTCAGTTTCCAGATTGGAATTTCCAAACACAACAGTTCTGATAACCACATCAGATATTCAACATTCTGGGGGAAATAGACCCCCCTTGTTATAATCTAACAACAGATCAATATCCAAAGTAACAGTTTGTTAGAATTAGCTGAGGAATATACTTTTGCTACAAGTGGAAGTTACCATCCCTTGATGCTCTAACCCTGTAAGGATGATTACCAATCTTAGAATTCAGTATCTATTGCAAATATTTGATATGGAGTGTTACAGTATGTAACAGCTTAGTACAATACATTTTATTGGTTCACCAACAAGGAGTACACCCTTCAGTTTTCACACATTTTTTGTGCTCTCAAATACAACAGCACAGCCTATTAAAAAATAAATTTTTTTTAATGTCATATATGTGACATTTGAAAAAAAAGGCACTTCCTTTCTTCTTTTCTTTTTCTGTAAGTGTCAGTAGAATAATTTCTTCTTCCTCAACTCACATTTAAGGACATTCCACTCAACAGAGCTGCAGTGTATGAAACTAGCATAAATGATGGTGTCTTCAACCCTTACTATTACATGTTCATTATCTAAAATAATTAAAACTTAAGGGAAATCGCAAAGTATCTCTGTGAAAGTCATGCTGCAGGACGATTTTCAAAATTAGCCTTCTAAGATTGTAAGGAATCTAATTACTCTGACAATCCATCACTGTCTGTTGTGTGTCAGGAGATACAGCTGTTACTGTTGGATTCATAACGCTCCGTGCAGCTCTTGCATGTAACAAGGCAGCAGGAGCTGAGCTGATCCACTGAGGGCTCTTTTATTGTGAGCAAGCTCAGCCAAAGGACTGAGCCAGCTTATACCAAACAAACCAGTGAAGATTCAGATACCAGCACATATTACAGGCACCAAGCAGTCTCTTCAGTTGTCAAACAATTACTTTTAAGATTAGGAGCAGGACTGAAACCGCCATCAAACTAGCCCTTGGTGTTATGAAAACTGAATAAAGTGATCATGGGCAATCCTGCCATGTAAATGATGTAATTACACACATATTTCCTATATAAGCTTTCATGGGAGCTGTGTATAAATGGTTTGAGATTCTTCAACTATGTGGTTTAACTTCCTGGTTTTCATTCCAAAACATTAAACCCAGACTGAAAACCCTATTTCAGAATCTTACCAAACATTCTTCCAAAATAGCATTACACAACTTTTATTTCTATTCAAGTTTTTCTGCCTCTTAACTTGCACATGCTCCATATATACTGACAAATATTTTTATATGATCATTACTCTGATAAAAATAGGTCCCAATATCAAAATATAAAGACTTAGATGGGGGAAAGAGATTCAGTGTTCTGGCCTTACCATGGGTCATGAGTCTGAATCATTTTACCTGAATAATCCTCCCCTAAAACCAATCATTGATGAAATCAGCACATACTTCACACCCCACCCAAACGTATTTGATGAATCTGCACTTTCTCGGCATGGAGAAAAATATGAAGTACTCATAGTACACATCATTAAAAAGTATATTCTCCTTCTTGCTTGAAGATCACAGAGAGTAGTAAACTTGCTATAAATTTGTTCTACAATTAGAAACCAACACGTGAATCAAATGAAAATTAAAAAGCAGTGTTTTAAAAAAAAGTTAAAAGTTTATCACTTACAATTAAAAAATTAAAATAAATAACAGATTCATATACATTAAAAGTCAATGGTAATGGCTAGAAAAACAATTTATTTATATGCTGCTAGTTGTTTAATCATCTTTAAACTGTCTTTGAAAATTAACTTTTAAAAGTTTTCCTAATCTCAGTTACTTTGCAAGTAATTATTATGAATATGAATAGCTTGCTTGGTTTCCACATTTCATAAAGCTTCTATACACTTAGATATTCCAGGATTTATATTTACTGGTTTGACATCTACGTGAAGGACCAAATATTCTCTGAATTACAAAAATCATCTAATAAATCAAACAAACAAAAAAATGCTTGCACTGTTTAAAAGACGTAATCAGAGGATAAAGAATCAAGCTCAGGCAATAAGTAAATTAGATTTATGTCTTGCATGTAAAGATCACTGATATCAAATGCTCACTTGTCTCAATTTATCTTAAGCAGAAGTGAGGGCAATGGCACTTACAAAGAGTCTAAAAATAATAAATTACATCTTATTGCACGAAGTCAAAGGTTAAACTTATTATTGCTCACCATAGGCCAACCTTAACCCCAGGATTAATGCCATAAACAAAACAAAAATTCTCTTTGCACACATAATGCACGAGGTAATGTCTCTGAAGAATTACAAAAGGGAAATGATGCCCCCTACTGCTCCCAGAAAATGCTTCTGTATAAACAAGGTGTTTTGGTTCAAAGGGAATTATCATGTAAAACCAATGAACATGTATTTTCAAACTAAGCAGTGCTCATTAGCATGACATATGCCAAGGACAATTTATTTCTTCTTTGAATTTTAATTAAAATATATGAAGGGCCTTTCTTTGTAGAGGAAACTCTCAGGAACACAAACAGCCAGAGTGAACATAGAATCGAAGATTCTCAGGAGTTATGCATTGCAGTGAAAGAAATATGGAGATTTAATTCAATTTTTTTCTTGATGCATTTCTGATTACATCAAACTTCAAACAATGACTTTTACGTAGCAGTGATATTTTTCAAATAGCAAAGTGGATTGGACTGTGTTTGCTGTCTGGCAGCAATTTGACACAATTCATTAAAAGCTAACAAAGCCCATACCGTGCCTTGGAGTTGTGGAAGAGCACGGATCAGTTCCCAACCCAGTTTTATCGTTTGCCACAGACATTGTTGTAATGGATTTCTTGATGGGCAGGTAAAGCAACAAGGTTATTGTTTGAAACACTTTTCAGAGAAAGAGCTTTTACTGGTGTCTCATTTGTTCTGCTCTTAAGCCACAACAGACCCAATGATATCAACAGTGTTAACTCCTGATGTGCACCAGGGTAAGTGTAAAATAAACCCAGATTCTTAAAGGTGTTTGGACAGATCGAACTTTGCTATTTCAAAGTAAACTACATGAATATATATCGAGTGCATTACTGCCTTTGAACTATCCTTCAGTACCCTTGTGACAATTCTTAAACATATCCAATCTTAAAATGGCTATCAGCTACCTTCGTTCAAGGCTTGCAGAGTGAAATGGCTGTAGTTCACAAGTTCTTACGCCACAAAAATAAACAAAATTAAACCATTAAGCAAAGTTAATGAGCTGACATGAATAAGTATTCTTTTTTATTACAAAGTCCTATTTTGTCACAAATCTTACCACGTGTTCTGATGTTATGTAGACAATACTAGTATGACCTTACACTGGTCATTTTCAGCTCAAAGCACAATGAAATACTGATACAAGAGGAACACTTCTACCCAATTCTTATGAGGATACTCCTGCAACAGAGTGTGAGAAATGAAAAAAACTTTCTCCTTCATTGTCAGAGCATAAAAAATTGAAAATGCAGCACCTGTATTTTGGAAAAGCTTTGGTTAGAATGATTTCTGTTCATTTATGGGACATTTATGTACTCATCAACAACAGGAAAAAATGATCATGATGGTTTACCCTTTAAACATTAACCTGACCCAAGATGGGCTCAGTGATGAGGTTTAGCAAAATATAAATTCTATTCAAACTTTTAAGATTGCATGTCAGAAATACATGTATCATGTTTTGCAAAGAGCATGTCTCCAAATAAGTTCAGAAATCAGATTCCATCGCAGCTTTTTTTTTTTTTTTACTGTTGACAGTTTCTAGCAGAAAGTTTGGCCCTCACAGTAATACCTGAGTAACACTAGTTCAAGTTTGCAACACAACTATGCTCTTCCAATCCTCACCCAATATAAATCTCTATGGATTAGCTGGACTTAGAAATAGAGACACATTTAAATAAATATAAAATGTTCTAAGTCAAAGGAGATAATTTTAAACTTGACAAGAGTAGGCATTGTCCAGGGAGGGAATCTGAATAATTACATCCTATTTCCAAGGCAAAATTGCATTTAACTATGCTCAAATGCAGGTCAAATGCAATTGAGGATCGTCTTGACTTATACAAAATTCTCCATGTATGATGAAAGTGTGTTGCTTTAGGATTTCATATTTTGGAGATGACTGGAGACTGACAGAACCACAATATGAAAAAGTGGATAACATGACAGACAGAAATTTGAAAAATTTTATCAGTCATATAAAGCAAATTACCTCCAAGTTATTATATTCCTAGATATTGATGGAGGACTGAGTTGGTTTCTATTACTTATAGTGGAATAAGTTGAAATGGGATGGCATCTTACTGAAAACATTTTCTATTTTTCTACCACTGTGAAACCAAGCACATAAATGGAGGCATCCCATTTCTCTAAATATGCTTTCTAAATGTGAAAGGGTTAAAGCAATTTCCAGAGGTCTCTGCCTAGAAAAAGCCCTCCACTGATATTTAACTAAATTGCCTTTGCTCTGAGACATGCAGTAAAATACACTGGAATCAAATGTAAATGCATCATTGTGCCTTCTGTAAAGAAAGTCAGCTCAATTTCCTTTTTTCACCACTGTTACACAAGCCTAGCATGTGCAGTTGGTGTAAGTAAAATTCTATTGAAATTGTTTGAAATATTATGATTTACATCAGCTGATGAATAATTCCACTGATTTTAGTAGAATTATATTAAATCTTATTTTCATAGAAAGGCTATGTGTCCTATTTTTGACTGCAGTGTTTTCATATATCTCTCAAGAGAGGATCAGTTACAGTGTAAATACATCAGAACCATCTTCACACACTTTGTGTAGAAATCATTGTATGTACAAAAACTCTGGCTCAGCTTACTATCCATACACAAAAGTTTAAAAAAATGGTGTATTCAGAGGGAAATCTCATCTTTAATTGAAGAAAAAATATTGTTGTGTATAAAAAAATACAAACCAAATATTACCATACTGTTTCAGACATTAAAACAATAGTAAAATTTAGAACCAGATTCCAGATTCTGGAAAACCTTACTAAAGTAAATCAGCATTTAATCTGATCAGCAGTGAAACTGAAGTTAACAGGACCATACATTCAGATAAATATTAATTTCTATTGGCCTTAACCTTATAACAGATTTTGTGTAAGCTATCTGCAAACTGACATCATTCAGACATGGAAGCTTTATGCCTATTCTCATCCTGCTTTGCACAAGCATACATAGAAAAACAAAAAGCAAATCACCTACAGTAAGGTTTACTACAGGCTGTATCTTTTAAAAGCGTTAAAAAGCCATGGTAAGCACATCCTCAAAGCCAATTGAAGCCCTTGTACCTTTCAGCTGCTGGTGTCACTTCCCACCCGCTCCTTGAAACTGAACCTAAGCTCCCAGAACAAACAGAAATCCCATGTAGGGTCCTATCAGCAGTCAGCTACCAAACAGGTACAGCACATACAAGAACACTACTCAGTAATTAACCAGACCTAGTGCTTAAAAAAAAAAAAAAATTAAATTACTGTAGTCAGAGTAGTAGCAAAATGTTTATGAAAATTTTAAAAAACCAAACACTTGGCTGCAAGAGTCGTAAAACCTTAATGGCACTCAAGAGTCTAACTGTTGATAACCCACAAAAAATTACTTGAAAGAGTTTTATAAAATCCCTAGGTACAAGATTAGCAAGAATGCTGCTTTAACTTTTGCAGTTGCAGAAACTTTAAGGAAGTACCCTATTTGAAACTAACTTAGAGTGGCACTTGAGCATGGCTCACTTTGTGCAGCATTTCTGCCTCCCTCAGAGCCAAGTGCACGGTGCTGACACCCCTTCAGACAGAACTTGTCATTTCTGCAAGTAACTCGGCAGTGTTCAATCCCCCCTCACAACACAGATTATACTCTTAGGTTATCTTTTGTTTTGTCAGTCATTAAGTGGAGCTGCAATGTTTAAATACACGGTAGTCACACAGTGTGGAACCTTTAAAATGACGGGTAATAATGCAGCTAAATATTTACATTAGGAAAAAACCCACAGAACTGTCTCTTGGAACATTTCCCAGGCTAAATAACAGTCTTTGCCAATACACCTGCAGCTTTTTGTAACTAATTAAGAAACTTGAGCAAACACACTCAAAAAGCCTCAAAACCCAAATGTAGAGTCCATTACTTGAAAAGAAAACACCTACACACTCTCAACAACTCATGCCTGTGTAATTGCAGTGCTTTTGTCTTTTCTTCTCTTTATAAAGATTAAATTATTTACAACAGATGATTTTGAAAGGAAATTGGAATTAAGAAAAGTAATTAATTCTAAAATTCAGGGACAGAATAAGTTTCAGTAATAGAAACTACTAATTACAGAGCCTATACCTTGGATCATTTTCAAAAAGTTAGCCTCTTGATACTAAATTTGATGATCTATAGGTTCATTAAGATGTCAGCATTGCAACAAATTCTCCAAATGGGAAACCTTCTTAATCACCTTCTTAGTCACCAGGGCTTCAAGCACATGCAAATGCCTTGTTACTGCATAACTGGGGACTTGAATAAGATGTAGAAGTTTGTCTGTGTAAAGCATTTTGAATAATTTCATTTCAAACCAGCTTGGGTTTTTTTTCCTCTGTAGTTCAGTAAACAACAACAACAACGAAACTAAAAATTTTGGTTAAACCATATACCAAAATTTCCTAATGAGAATTTGAGACTGCCTTAACTTTTAGGACTATATTATATATAAGATTTAAGGTCTCTGGTCACATAAATTTCTACATATTTCCTTCTGAAATATACAGAATTTATTTGAGGTATCACTCTTAGAAAAAAAAATGCTACTATTTGTGTTATGACTGCAAATTAAAGTTTTTGCTATTCATGTTCATGCAGGATATTTTCTGTATCTTATTATGTTAAGTTCACATCCTGTAAACAAACAAATACTTAAATTTATTCATGCAAATAACCCCATTGAAAAACATAATACTAATAATGAGGATCAGAGCACCATCCGTAAAGTGCATCATCACAAACTTCACAGCTCAGTTACCCAGGACAGATCTGAAAGACAATTTGAAAGTTTTGGTTTCCGTGTTGTTTCAGCTGGTACAGCTTCTCTTTCAAGTATACAGTCCAAGCCCAAACCTTTCATGAAACTGGAAGGCTCAGTTTCATAAAATCATTCATGCAACCAATTTTCAATTGCAGGAATTTTTAATAAAAAGCAGAAAGTTGCACAAGGCAGCTGAAGCAAGCTATTGTAAAAGAAAAAAAAACAACTATTTACACATTACCATCACAGTATTTCCCCAACAGTAAAACAAACAGTGAACTTGGCAACAACTCACTCACATTCAGGGCAATCTGTAAGATATCAATATATCCCACTGGCGTGCCAAGTAGAAAAGCAGGAGCAGGCATTGGGCATGTCAAATTCCTTTGAATGCTACCAGCAAAACATTGCACTTTTCCATCTCTCAAACAAACTTAAAAGATGCAACCAAAGATTCGGGAAAGTGAAATTTCCCCTGAAACTAAACAGAGCCTGTCACTTTGGATAGTTTACTGTGAAAGTCCATAGGATCAAAAGAAAATCATTCTTCCCTGACAAATCCACTTTGTAAGCAGCCTATTATAAGATGTCAGAATTTCTGATGCTTTCAACCTACCTCCCATTTGGGTTTTGTGCACCTGCATTGGTGCTTATGACAAGAGGGCTGCTGTTTCTCCTGACTAGGAGGAAGATTAAGTTCAAGCTGCAGTTCCAAATGGCCACACACACACAAAAAAAACAAAAAAAAAAAAAAAACACAAAAAAGAAACTAGAAATACTATATTTCTTCTAGTCTACATCACAACAATGCAGGGAGAAAGTTCCAGCTTGTTTTAATAATTGTCCCATGTTTGTAATCACTGGTAAACCTTTCCAAGAGCATCCTCTTTTCCACTCCAAAGGGCTTTAGTTGTCTTGAATATTATGATGTGATGCACTACCTAATCTCAGCAGGCTGGGCCACAGAATTACAGAACTGCTCACACTCACAGTGACCTCCCTGCGAGCAGTTTCTGATGGTTATAGTGCTTTAAATGACATTTGAATACAGATTTATGAAGAATATACATAGAATTATACAGATTACAAAAAATTCAGTGGTCAGACCATGTTTTATATCATACATTATGGCAAAACAGTGGATAAGAAAATATCCACAGCACCAAGCATTATGCCACTTCATTTAGAAATCAGTAAGTCTTCTTTTATCTGAGACATTCCAAAAGACTGTTGACACGGTACACAGAATTTTCTTTCAGCTTTTTAATGATACTTTGTGTCCCAAAATGCTGGTAATTTCATTTTTATTATAAAGTTCCTTGCTTACAATGTCATTTGTGAGTAATAATTAAAAGCGACACTGGCTGCAGTGGCTTCATTTTAACAGCGGATGGCACCAAACACCTCAGAAATTGCCTCCCTAAATGTTGCATTCTTAAATGTGACCGTTGTAGGATAATTTAATGGGAAAGCAAAATGCAAATGTATAAACAACAAAAACGGGGGGTGGGGGTGAAATTATGTTCAGGAAAGTAATTCAGGGAAGCATCTTTCTTTAATATGACACTCCCCGTCAAAATTTTGTGCTGTGTAGAATGAGTGTTTGTGCGTAAAGGCAGCCTGTGTACACAGACATAACTTTTTTCCATTTTACCATTGCCACAAACAAATATTTTGTTTGCCTCAAAGAATGACTTCAAATTCAGATAGGAAACGGTGTACAGCTATACCTGGACATAAGCATTTAGTGTGATTTTCCTGTGTGCTAAGAACTGCAAACTTAGTTGGTTAAAAAGTTCTAAGCAGGGATAAGAGTGCCTTTATAAAAATGATATTTTGCATTTTTAATTAATTCTTTCCTGGTGTAACATACAAGTAGACTCAAACAAAATACGCACATTTAAATGCACAACAATAAAGTATTTGTCCTCCGTTTGGAGGCTGTATTTAATGAACAGCTACGAAAATCTAACTTCTCAGTGATTCTAAAGAGATGGACAAAGCAAGCTGGAATCAAATAGTTCCAAGGGGACCTTGGAAGATATGTCTGGGATGATAGGAAAGGGACTGAGACATTTACTCCTTTGTACAACTGTTGTCAACTTCAGGCATTCAAAAGTCTACAGCTGTCCCAGATACTTTTTAAGAGCCTTCAGGTCCTTTTAAGAGTTCGGTGTGGGGGCTGGGGGTTAAATAAAAATGTGCCCTCTGTATTTTCCGAGCTGTCAGAGCTGAAGATTTGGGGATGGGGGCTACACTTCTGTTCCCTGTCAGCAGGAAGGACAAAACTTGCATTTCTTTTTAAACGAAATCCAAGAAGGCGACACCAAGGGTGCCCGTGCCAAGAGCGCGTCAAACCGGGGTTTCCCTGCCGGGAGGGCCGCAGAGTCTCGCTGTGGCCGGAGGCGGGGAGCGGCCGCTCCGCGGGGCTGTGCCGGGCGATAAGGGCGATAAGGGCGACAAGGGCGACAAGGGCTGCGGGACCGCTCCCGGGGCACACGGACAGGGCTGCGGGGAGCCCGGGCCGGGAACGGCCGGGAGGCGGGCAGGGGAGGCCGCGCCGGGAGCGCTGTGTCCGGCTCTGCGCTCCTAGCGCCACAGACACGGAGCTCCTGAGCGGGTCCTGCGGGGCGTGACAAAGGTGGCCGAGGGACCGGAACATCTCTCTGACGAGGACAGGCTGAGGGAGCTGAGTAGAGACGACTGAGGGGGACCCCGCCAGTGTGTATAAACACCTAAAGAGGCGGCGCCAAGAGCACAGACAAGGCTCCGCTCGGTGGTGAAACTGCTGCACAGGAAGTTCCACCTGAACATGAGGAAGAACTTCTTTCCTGTGCAGTGACCGCGCACTGGAACACATCGCCCAAGCGAGGGTGTGGAGCCTGCCCGCGCGGCGATATTCCAGAAGCACCTGGGCGCAATCCACGTGCCCTGGGACGGCCCTGCTCGGGCAGCGCTGGCACAGCCGAGCAGCTGCGGCCCCGCCCCGGGGCTCTGAGGGGCGGCAGCGCGGCCCCGGCCACACGGTGGCGCGCGGGGGGCGGGACCGAGGGGCGGGGCTATCCCGGCGNATGGCGGCGCGGGTGGGCGCTGCCCGGCGCCGTCGCGGGGCGATGACGCGCGCGGTCGGTGCGGAGGTTCCCGGTGTTGTTGTTCCCGGTGCGATGGGAGCGCGCGCCCCGCGCTGATGGCGGCCCGCCGGACACCGCACGGCTCCGCGCCGGGGCCCAGGGGGGATGAGTTCACCGTCCCCGCCGAGGAGAGCCGTCTGCTGGAGC